>VDFB02353722.1:104364-132173 GCA_007258455.2 Sequoia sempervirens
TATCAAAGCATGGTTTAAAACTAAAGGCCTAATGGACCATTAAGGATAAAATTTTAGGTTTAATTTTGAGATTGATTAGAGATTGATCATGCAACTACTCTATTGATGCAAGTAGTAAGAAAGCTAAAGTTCAAAAGTTAGTCTTTTGTAGTGCATCAATAGACAATACTTGTTTATCTTTGTGATTTCATTAATTTAACTTCAATCATGAGCAAAAAGAGAGAAAATGGTAGAAGGACAAAAGATGAGTTACTACATTTTTGTATGGGCCATTAAAGATAAAATTTTAGGTTTAATTTTGAGATTGATTAGGTGTTGATCATGAAACTACTCTATTGATGCAAGTAGTAAGAAAGCTAAAGTTTAAAAGTTAATCTTTTGAGTGTATCAATAGATAATACTTGTTTATCTTTGTGATTTCGTTAATTTAACTTCAACCATAAGAAGAAAGAGAGAAAATGGTAGGACGACAAAAAAATGAGTTACTACATTTTTGCATGCATGTGTACCAAGCAGTTGCTACTACCTCTACAAAATTCTTCTAACCTTTATGCTTTGATGGATGTCCACACCTTGTTCCAAAGCTCCCATTTGGCAGACTGGGAGGATGGTAGTAAAGGTTGTTTCGAAGTTTCCAAAGCTTTTCAACAAACCCATTTTGTTAATATCCTGCAATCAGGGCGTTCCATGAGAACAGTGTGTTTGAGGCATTATGTCAAACAGTTTAGATGCCTTGTCTGTGCTTCCCCTTTTTGCATATCTTACAATCATGGCATTCTGTAAACAATTCTTGGAGGCACGTGCCTTGTCTATGCTTCCACATTTTGCATACATATCTCCCACGGCAGTTGCAGCTACAACATCTGACAAAATTCCTTCTATCATTTCTCCTATAATAGATGAACCCATACCCCGTTCCAAAGCTCCCATTTTCGTACAGGCTGCTGGCAAAGATTGGCTTTAAACCTGCCAATCGCATTTGGTTGAAAGTTTCTCAATCCTTTTCTCCAACGCATTTGGTGCATATCCAGCAATCATGGCATTCGATGAGACCACAGTGCTTTGAGACATTCTGTCAAACAGTTCACGCGCCTTGTCTATGCTTCCACATTTCGTATACACGTCTACCAGAGCATTTCCAAATGTGGCATCTGACAAAAACCGCCTGTCCAACTGTGGTATGCTTTGATGGAAGTACGCGGACAAATGAAGACTGATCAGATTTGTTGCACATGGAGAACTTACGGCCGGGAGAAACAGTTGAAGAAATTCAAACTTTCGCGAGATTAACGGCAGGAGAAGGGGATGCGGGATGGGTGAGGAGGGACCACACCAGCCACCTCAAGTACAATTTTATTAGTTTACAGCTAAATCTACAGCAAAACATCAGAACATATTATTACTTTAGTAGAAAATAAAACATGATGAACATTTGACAATGGAGATCAATTTAATTTTTTTTATTTGTTTATATTATTTATAAAAATTTATTTATTTATAAGTAAGAAGTATTTTTCACAATGTGTCAAATTGTGATATTGTTATCAGGATTCAATTGTGTAGTTTTATGAATTTGTTAATCTATGTTTCATTAGATATGGGTTCTTGAGTACTCGTTCACAAGAACCCATCTCTCGTGATAATGAATGGTCCACTTAGCACTCATTGCATTAGGTGATGCTCAGTGAGGTGAAGCATTGAGCCTTTCGGAAGGTCGGCCATCCCAGTACTACTCCAGCTGAAACGTCTTTAATCATAAAGTTTTACCAAAGTTAAACCTTCTTAATTTACAACCCCATTTACAAAATCTTCAATAAATGTGATGTTTTATTTTTATTTTACTCATAAATATTTCTTTAAATAAAATTTTAATATTTACCTATCATTTTAATTAAAAGATGGGTATTTTCTATTTCAATTAATGTGTTTTTGCAGAAATTTTTTTTCCCCGTTTAAAGGCAATACAAACAGAGTTTAATGCATTGCTTTTAATTGTTAAGATAGATTGTACTTTGAATTGGAGAAATTAGGATATAAATTTTTTGAGGCAATAACATTGTGGAGAAATAATAATACCCTTATTTATGGAGATAATATGGTGATAGAATATATAATTATTCTTATCTGTAGTTGTTTATCTGGAGAGTGTTGTAATATACACATACACACACACACATATAGAGGAGAAACCTTTGCCAGCCACTTGCATTCCTCTCTGTGATTTAGGCGTTCTGGTAAGTCACAAAGTTATCGTGCTTTAGAACTGTCTAAATTTGGTGCACTGTGCTTTATTTTTAGGACTGTTTTGGAATCAAATACATGAGGACTGTTTATTATTAGTTTTAGACTTTAGAGAGCATACAGAGCTTATTATTTGTTTAGAAATCATGTACATTGTGTTATTCAAATTCTGGTTGGTGATCTTAAATGAACAAAGGATGGAAGTGTTCTTTAATGCTGTAAAAAATGATACTGTTTTCTAACAGTGTAAAGTCTGAAATAAAAATCAGAAACGTTGAATAGCACAGTTTGCTGTCTGAACTAACAAGAAAAAGCTGATTAAACTCAATGATTCTATCAGGTCAATGATTAACTCTTTAGATGGATTTCAATTTATAGGCTTTCTATTTTGGTATCAAAATATTGTTAGAATCTTTTTCTTCTGTGAAGATGGTTTCAATCTTTTGAAATTACTACATTGCAGTCCTTTGTAGGAAGAAAGATTAGAGATTTTATAGTGTATGATGTCTTTTTTCAGTGTGTACTGTGTCAACTATATATAGATGAACATAAACTACACGGAAGGATTAGTATCCAAAGTTTGATGTTTTGCATCACTTACGAAAATTATTTTAGCATGATGTTTCAAATTGAGCTATTGTGTCCGTCAAGGATTATCAGATTGAAATTAAGCTAAAGATGGTTTTGTTATTTTTTGAACTTAAATTTGGTGCAGGGATCATGGCAGGCACCATGAACTGGAAATGTTGGGTATCTGTAATGGTTGCTGTAATTACAGTAACAGTATTCAGGTGTGAAGCTGGTGAAAGCTATGTGTGTGATCCGAAGAAGTTCAAAATGATGGGAAAAGATATAACACAATACAAATTTTGTGATTCATCTTTGGGATTTGAAGAGCGAGCGATAGACTTGGTGAGTCGCATGACTTCGGCAGAAAAAGTTGGACAGATGGGCAGCACTTCGACTGGAGTGCCCAGGCTGGGGCTTCCCAAATATGAATGGTGGTCGGAGGCGCTGCATGGTGTTTCGGACACAGGACATGGTGTTGTGTTCGACAAGAAAGTGCCTGGTGCCACTAGCTTTCCTCTTGTCATTCTCAGTGCAGCTTCCTTTAATGAAACTCTTTGGAGAGTCATGGGAGAGGTAAATAATTATGATAAATGTTTTAATAAACAGGAGAAGTGCAATAATATATTTGGATAATGTAATGCGATTTTAGGTAAACCATCTAAACAAATCTAAACTTAGAATATGTTATTTATTTAAAAAATAATAATAATAATTAAATGGAGTACACGACTGTATCTACCCTTAAATTATGGGCATTTGTAGATAGAATCTGGTGATTTTTAATAGCGTATGGGTATACTTACAGAAAAAATTGACAAAATCTGATATTCTTAAAAACATTTTGTGTAGGCTGTGTCAACTGAGGCAAGGGGTATGCACAATTCAGGAACTGCAGGGCTGACTTATTGGAGTCCTAACATAAACCTTCTGAGAGATCCTCGATGGGGTCGACCCCAGGAAACTCCAGGAGAGGATCCCCTTGTAGTTAGCAGATATGCTGTAAACTATGTTAGAGGCTTGTAAGATACCAGCAATAGCTCCTCCAATATGCTTAAGGTTGCTTCCTGTTGCAAGCATTATACTGCTTATGATCTTGATTCTTGGAAAAATATTGATCGGTTCCATTTTGATGCAAAGGTAAGATTGGTTGATTGTGAATCTAACAATATTTTAAGGTCATAAACTTTGTAATTGTCTGAGACAAATGCTATATTTATTGCCAATCCTTAGTATTCCTTTGGGTTCAATTGCATATTTTATTCTTCTGATATATCAATCTACCTATCAACTCAGAATATCATTACCATTTAGGCATATTTATTATGTGTATTTTCCAATTTAAACTGAATCCTGCATTAAAGTGTATTGATCATTTTAGTTTTGAATCCTACATTAAATTGCATTGGTAATATTGAATCTCATAATAACTGTGTGATTGTGAAAGTGTGTTGAATCCTATATTGAACTATATGTAATTTTGAATCCTATATTAACCATTTCATTAAGAATATTTGTTGGGAGATCTAGGTAACTCAACAGGATATGCTGGATACATTTCAACCACCATTTGAGGCTTGCGTAAGGCAGGGTGCTGCTAGTAGCGCCATGTGTTCCTTCAATAAGATAAATGGCATTCCTTCTTGTGCAGATCCCCAGCTCTTGAAAAACACCATTAGGGGTGAATGGAAACTCAATGGGTTAGTAAAATCACTGTTGAGCTAATTATGAATACAATAATCTAATTTTTTTGTTATAATTGTATTAGATTTAAGGCATAGCCGGGATTATTGTTTTCTGCTATGATTTATAGCTGATGTTGAGATTATTGTTATTGTCTATTTTTAGATATATTGTTGCAGATTGTGATTCTATACAAGTATTATTCGAAAACCAAATGTATGTTCAAACCCCTGAGGATGCAGTAGCATATGTACTAAGATCAGGTGAAGTTTATATATTGCGGAGTTTATTTATTTGGGTAGTTGGGGGATGCTTATTAATCATGTTGTTTGTGATACATTAGGGTTGGATTTGGATTGTGGACAATATTATACAAAATATTTAGAATCTGCATTTGTGAAAGGAAAGGTAAAAGAGTCAGATATAGACAGAGCTCTTGTATACACCTATACTACTTTAATGAGGCTGGGTTTCTTTGATGGAAGTCAAGAGTATGCAAGCCTTGGGGCTCAGGACTTGTGTACACCTGGGCATCAAGAGCTTGCAGTTGAAGCGGCTAGGGATTGCATTGTGCTTCTTAAGAATGATGGATCATTGCCCTTGCTCTCCTCCAAGATAGCAAGGTTGGCTGTAATTGGACCCAATGCAAATGCCACCACAGCTATGATAGGCAACTATGCAGGTAATTCGACCAGTTTGAGCTTTTAAGTTATCAAAATATAATTGACAACTTTTTAAATTTTATTTTAGTTGTAAATATAATAAAATCTAACTAAAATCCATTAACTTGAACATGTAGGTATTCCTTGTAAGTATACATCCCCTGCTAATGGTTTGGAGAAGTATGTCAAGATAGACTACACACCTGGTTGTTATGATGTTGCTTGTGAGGATACTAGTTTAATACCTTAAGCTGTGGAGGCTTCAAAGAAAGCAGATGCTACTGTGCTAGTGGTGGGATATAATCTAACATTTGAGGCTGAAGGACATGATAGAGAAAACCTCTTCTTACCTGGTCAACAAGAGCAACTTGTGTCTCAAGTTGCAGCTGCTTCTAAGGGCCCTGTTATTCTTGTTGTCATGACAGGAAGTGCTATTGACATTTCTTTTGCACAAAACTCTGACAAAATAGCAGGGATCCTATGGGTGGGATACCCTGGGCAAGGAGGAGGTGATGCCATTGCTCAACTAATTTTTGGAACACATAGTCCAGGTATGGAAGATCAAATATTATAATTTGTTATATAAAACTAAAGAATTAAACTTGAAAGCTGCACATTCAGAAGAAACATAAAATTCATGTATATAATAGTAGATTTGAAATCATTTTATTAAATACTTCTAGGTTTACTTATGTACCATGTTTAATTTCTTACATTGATAATCTTGGAGTTTGTGTTCAATCCAATGTCCTCTTATATGAATCTTGTCCCCATACATTTAAATTCAAACCACTTATAAAGCATATTTACTTAAAATTTTGTGTATTCACTTATAAAACATGTTTACTTAAAATTTTGTCCACTCATCTATGCAGGTGGTCGTCTTCCAATGACATGGTATCCTAATAAGTATGTGGAGATAGTGAATATGACAGACATGCACATGAGAGCCAATCCAGAAACAGAATATCCTGGCCGAACTTACAGATTTTACACAGGAGATACATTGTATCCATTTGGCTATGGCCTTAGTTACACTAGCTTTGAATACACCATCAAGTCTCACACTTCCCAATTCCTCAAAGTGCACTTGCCTAAAAACCAAAAATGTTACACATTGTTCGAATCTCAAGGACAACCCATTTCCAAATGTCCTTCAATTCGCTTAGAAGATAAGTATTCTAAGAAACTATGTAAAAAGTTGGAAATTGGGATACAAGTTGAAATAAAGAACAATGGAACTAGAGATGGTAGTAAAGTAGTATTGCTTTATGTTGTGCCTCCATCAGGGTTCGGTGGAGCTCCTGTGAAACAACTCATAGCATTCCAAAGGGTGTTTTTAACAGTTGGAAGCAGTGAAGTTGTTGTAATGAAGATCAATGTTTGTGATAGTTTGGGTTTGGTGGACAATGCAGGTTACAAGATACTGCCAGCAGGAACACATACCTTGATCATTGGAAAAGGTTCTACTAATTCTATCCATGTTATTGCCACTTTACTCCCTGCTACTCCTCCTGTTGTCTAGCTCATTTTATTTATGGACCATCATTAGCCTATAACATGTGTTTGGCGACTGAAATTGTAGTTGATTTCAATAAAACATATGGTCTAATTCATTCTATTTATGGACTATCATTAGTCCATTGGTGACTTTGTTTATTTAGTGATTTTGTATTTATATGATTTAAATTATATTTATAATTAGTTCATAGGCTTTCCCTGTGGACTTCCCAGTCCACAATTGACCAGAAAACCTATCTCACGCACGCCAGTAAACCATTTTCCATTTGGAAAAATTCAGGCGCTAAAAACAGCATTTTATAGATCTGATTTCAGATAACTGAACTCCCAGTTCGATAGTAAAAAAAAACAGAAAGTTAGCAGGAAACATCATTTTATAGTTCCGATTTCAGATAACTGAAGTCCTATTTCAAAAACAAATCCAACTCAAGATACATCCAAAAAATGGAAAGTTTAAATTTGCCAACGTTAGAAGGTACAAAAGCTGCATTTAAATCTTCACGCAGTTTGATAAGTTTCAGTATTAGCTGCTTTCCAGAAGATTCTCCTATTATTTTGTAGCAGCTTTCATTACCTTGTTCTTGGCTGGATATTGTTCAAAATCCTGTGCAGAGAATGATGTACGTTAAATTAATTTTATTTATTTTTTTCTTCTACAAGAGCAACGAATTCTATGATGTCAAATTAGTGGAGGAAATTTCAACATGTAATATAAAAATTCATACAATTTCAGTGAGACGATGAAAAATTTATTGTTTCTTGGCTGTTTTAGCTTCGCGGGTGCAGATGCCAGTGGTATTTTTAGCGCAGTAATGAGTGTTCTCGCAATGGTCCATTGGTGGAGGTGCCCCACAGAAGAGGAGAAGCGGGTCAAAAGAATCAGAGATTCATTTCTGAACTATTTTACTATTGAATCTGCATTGTTACTGTTCTGGCTGACTGCCTCTCTATTATTTCTTCCTTTGATTTTGCCTCCCCTGCCGCCGCCTCCTTTCATACTTTTGTTGCTTCCTATTGCTGTACTACTTGTGCAGTTTGACAAACATAGTCTCTGAGGAAAGGAAATGCAGCGACCCTGATTATGCTCTGCATTTTTATTTTAAGGTGCATTCCTTTTTGTAAATATTTGATTTGTAAATCGATAGGGTTATAGGGTCTGATCCACAATTTGGGAGGTCACATTCTTAAGGGGGTTTGAATTGACATTCCAAATTAAGTTTGTTATTTTTTATTTTTTAGAATTAAAAAAATTGTTTTTGGATTTAATTGTGAATTTTAAAGGGGTGGGGGTTCAAGCTCTATTGGCTAAAACAACCTGTTGCAGTCAAGAGGTCACGAGGTCTAGTCTCCCCCCAACCTCATGGTACGCGTTGCGCCTTCGATCATGTGGAAAATTAATGTCAACTTTTTTTTCTAGGATTTATATTTAAACTAAAAATAAAATAAAAAATGAATATTAAGCCAACTCCAAAGTGTAGTAGTCAAAGAACAAACACGTTTGGAAGAATCCAACCATACCCTTTTCCTTTAATAAATGCAAATTGGCTACTACTTAGTCACATGAATTTACTTGTTTCAAAACAATGACCATATCCACAACAGTTATATAATGTAATTATATAGATTTGTATTTAAATATAATGCAATGTTCAAATTCATTATTATTTTACCTTTACTTTCCTATCGCATATTCCTTGAACCTCCTATGGGTGCAAGTGCTAGTAAATAAAAGAAAGAGAAAGAAGGCTTGATATTAGTATCTAAAATTACAATTAATTTTACAAATTTATCTTCTCAGATGTGGTGCATAAATATTTTCTTATAGAATTTTTTTAAGCAATTGGATGAGATAATTCTTAGCAAGTCCCTCATGTGTCAAAAAAATTGTTTAATTTATGAAGAATTTTGTGTAAAATATTCTTATATTAAAATAGTTTTATTAAACTTATTAATCATACATATTAAATATGGAAAAATGTAATTTTTTTATCTTTAATGGAATATTACAAATCATATTTATCATTCAGGAATCTATTATATACACATTAAACAAATCAATTTTCAATTTTCAAGATGTGTCCAATTTGAAATTAGTAAAAAATACATATTGATTAAAAAAATAGCAAAAAAATCAAACATGTAAAGTATATGATGTTAACTAATTTTATATTGATGAGATTTGAAAAATAATATTGATAAAAATAGGAGCACATCCTTTGTTCCCTTATTTGAACCTCTTAATCTCTATCATTTTAAAAAATGATAGTTTAGAAAGTAGATTGAGAGCACTATGAATCTTGATCTTATTGCATCTTAAATTTTGAGTGTGATTATCTTCAATTTTCGTCTTAGATTAGTTTTATTGATTTTTTTAAAAAAGTGATCACTTAAGATCCCTTTTGATCCCCTATTTCCATGCACATACCCAGTCTAAGAAATGTTGAAAAGCATTTTTTTCTCACTAATGATTAATGAAAGTTTATATCAAAGTTTAGATATAAACACCTTATTATTTATGCAACATAGTTAATAGTTAAATTTGAGGGTCATGGGACACCTATTTCTATATTGATGATGATCATGAATGTGTCAAATAGGAAAAAGGCTCTGACATTATTAATGAAATGATAAATGATAGAGGACTTCCATTAAAAATTAATAGTTATCTCAACAAATGGGGCTTCTACAATGGTTGGGCAAGAAAATGCATTTGTTTCTCTTTTAAAATTAAATATTCCAAATCTTATTTCAGTGTATTATTGTATAGCTCATAATGAGACACTAGTAGTAGAAAATGCTTCTAAAAGGATACTTGAGTTGTTATTTTTTGAGAAATTAGTAAATAAAGTGCATTCGTGGGTTCAAAATTCACCCTAAAAAATAATAGTATTCTTGATTTTTTTAGAATTATGTAAATTGATGTTTTAAATGTTTTGCAGATTTACACAATTAGATGGTTATCTAAAGGATAATTCATAAAAGGATTGTGTAATCATGAGCTATCTTAACTTCGTGGAAAAATATAAGAAGTGTTCATCATTATATGAAAGAACAAGGATTTACTCTATTCAATTCTGTTTGCATATGCTTATTGATGTTTTGGTTGAATTAAATAGGTTGAATAATATTTTTTAGGTGGAAAATATTTGACAATGATAATTATTGCTTTGGCTCTTGAAGAAAAAATATGAAATTTATATAGATGGTTTTTGAGAAAACGTATATTTGAAGAAGGTACAACTTATCTTTCAAAATTCTTTAAAAAAGTGATGTTATTGATAGACATGAATTACAATATGTATTCTAGTTGAGGGATTTGAGCATGGGAATGTAGGGAAGCATACCATGCAACCTCGAATCGAAGTAACACAATGGATTTGTGAACACCTCACAAACAACTATATTCAATCTCTTATTGATTGTTTGAATGAAATGTTTCTAGATCTTCCTATTTGTAATGCAACAAAACTCTTTAGTCATTATTATCTATTAGATAGTCAAAATTGAAATAATATCTCAAAGTGTTGGCTTGAAAAGCTTCTCCAACATTTGCAACATATTACTTTAAATAATGTCAATGAATTTAAATATATATTTCTGATTTGAAAAAAGGAGTTAAAAAAAATATTCATTACATTTAAGTTTTGATGGTTTCAAGATTAAAAATGTGCGAAGAGTCTTTCATAACAAAAAATATTGGTACATAAGCTATCCTCATATGATGAAAGTTATGGCAATATGTGCTTACTATTCCTACAAGTACTATTAATTTTGAAAGAGGATTTTCAAAACAAAACATCATCAAAGATGTTAGAAAGTCAAAGTTAGGTTTAGACACATTAGATGCATTAATGAGAGTATATTTAAATGGACCTCAAGAAATGATATAAATTGGAATGAAGTCTATCAAATATGGAAGAGTATAAAGTCAAGAAGAGTTCTTGACCTTTGATATCTTTTTTTTATGTTTAATGCACCATTGATATTAGTATCTCAATTTAAAAATAATAAAAAATAGTTTCTTTTTTTGGGGAAGTTAATTTTTATTTTAAATATAATCAACTATATATATATATTTTTTATAGATGAGTGCTACTGAGTATGGGGGTAGCTCCCGATTTACAGTGGTATTATGAGCAGGTTAGTGCCATAAGCAAAGACCAGACCAGACTATGCACATTTTAGGCCAACATGGCTTGATATACAATTGCCAGATAGTTCCCCAAATGAACGAGCCTGGTAAGACTATTTCTTCCCACCCAGCAAAGCTCAAAGTTCATGAATCTTTCGAATGCCGTTAGATCTCCATTTCTGACACCTATTCGGTACACCTCCCAGGCGTTGGACATGAAGTTGAGTTGGGCATCGCGCTTGTTAGCATCTACCCCTCCATTGGAGCCTTCTTCGTCGCTCAGATTGGCAGGATCGAAGTACATTCGTAGCAGGCTGACCCATCCATCCGTCCTTAGCTCCATGGTCGCACTGGCAACTGCTTGTATGAACATAGGTGACACAAGTCTAACAAGCTGTGTCACCACAATTTCCTTGGACTCGTTGATGTCTACCATGTGGCTTATTACCACTTCAAACACCTTCCCATCGCACCAGTGCTGATTAGCGGGCAAGAGGGTGGAGAGCAGATCTACAATTGCGTTCAAAACCCTCTAGTTTTGGGTTGCAAAGAGTCTCCAACACTGAACAGGGAGAGTTTCATTTGCACATTGGCAAAGGATCCCAAACATAAGCACCATTCTTGTGTAAGTCGCCCACCCCACCAAATTTTCTTTTGCAGTAGGGACCCCAGGCAACCCCGATATATAGGCAGGCTCGGTTATCTTGATGGACCGGGGAGATCAAGAATCTAGAGGTCGCCAACATGAAACCCGAATCCTACATAATCGAGTGCCCCAGTACTTCGCTGCTCCGCTTCGCATTCCAAAGGCCATATGGGCACAGATCTATTCCATCGGTGGGGCACGACAGCCAAGCATGTCATAAACTATGATTTCTTGCAAGCCCGGCCATTGTACAACCGTGGAGCCGATGTCAACTTTTTTGTCCTACCTCACTCCCGAATTTTTCAAAAGATCAGCGGCACGATTTGCTTCTCTGTACACATGCTTTATTGTGTAATTTGAGAGCCCGTCTAATAACTCCTTTATTGATCCGATCCAGTCTAGCATCTTCCAGTTTTGTGCTTTTCCTGAGATGATAGCGTTCACGCATAGCAACGAATCCCCTTCAATCTCGACCTCAGAGATACCTTTTTTTGTGCAAATTTGGAGCCCAAGCCATAACGCTTCCATCTCTGCCAAATTGTTTGTGCTTACCCCGAGGTTTTTTAAAGCCACCCATACACATTCACCTTGGGGATTTCGAATTATGCATCCAGCCCCTGCCATTCCTAGATTGCCTTTTGCCACTCCATCAAAGTTCATTTTCCATTTTAGCCGAGTTGGACATTCCCAACGTATCTCTTTCCTGTTCACTTTTGGTTTATTTGTCCCGCAGTACGTCGGTAACCTGAGCCCATGCCATTTCTTCATAATTTCCTCATCCCACCTTGAGAAAATTGATTTGGTGTCCCTATGCAATCTGTGGTTTGCGGTTTTAGTGATTGCCATTTGAATTTTCTCGACTAAGCATTCCCTCAACAAAGCAGTACCTTTAAAGATTCGCCTGTTTCTTTCTTTCCATATATATTCCAGGCAACCAATGAGGGTGAGATACCCCAGATACCCTTCTAGTATCCAAGTTTGCCCGTTACTGGCTAGCTAGCCAGGAAGTCCCATAGTTTGTGTTGTCTTGCACCAATGAAATTTAAGTTTGACTGTAGCCAATCCCAACAAAATGCAACGTACGGACATGATAGAAGCAAATGATCGACATCTTCTCCTACTTGTTTGCACAGTACACACCTGGAGGGGCCCATGATTCCAATTCGCTTCAAGCATTCGCTAGTTAGACATCTGTTATAAAGAGCCGTCCATAGGAATGCCCCAGCTTTTGGAAAAATTGTCTTTTTCCAGCAAAGTCTTGCCATCTAGGACTTATCTTCACTCTGTTTTAGCTGTATTTGGTATCCCAATTTGGCAGAGTACTCTCCTGAGGATGCCCCACACTAAAAAATTGAGTCTTCCCGATCAAAAAGTCTTATTTGTCTGTTGCTGATCTCCTTATTTATTTCCTCTGTCAGAGTTTTGGAGATTTGTGGAGAAGAAATTTTAATCCACAAGTGCTTGGCGTACTTTGAGCTATCTTCTGTACTTACATAGTCTGCCACCTTGGACCCAAAGGTGGATTGAAGATGTTCGATATATTGATCAAGGTCGAACATGTTTACCAGGCTTTGATGGCCGTTCCACGAATCCAACCATAATAGTGCTTTTTTCTCATCTCCAATCCTCCAGGACAGGTGTGAGGTGATGAGGTGCCTGCAACTTGAAATAAATCTCCAAATGTGTGATCCGCCATTTATGTTCCCAACCGTTAAGATTCTGTCTGGGTCAGTGTTGTCAAGATATTTGTTTTGTAGTATCTTGCACCATGGTTTGTCGGGCTTCCTGTACATTTTCCAAACCAGTTTTGCACCTAGGGCGATATTTTGCATCCTCATTTTCTGTAGCCCAGCTCCGCCATCCTCTTTCGGTTTATAGACCGACTCCCAACCAATTAGGGGGATCTTCTTTTCACCTTTTGAGCCTTCCCAGAGAAACTTCTTCATGATACCTTCCAGAGCTTTTTCTATTTTGGCCGGCGCTTCTAAGCAGGACATTGTGAAGATGGGTACTGCCGCAAGCACCGTTTTGATCATTGTGATCCTTCCTGCTAGGGAGAGCCAACTGTTACGCCATGCCATTGCCTTGTTTCTGCATCGCTCCACTACCTCATTCCAGTGAGTTGCCTTGCACGCACCTTCAAAAATTGGTATGCCTAGGAACTTTGACGGTAGTTGACCCGCCCTAATTCTCAATGTAGAGGTGATCTCATATTGGAGCTGGGCATTTGTGTTGAAGAAAAAAACACATGATTTGTCTCTATTCATTCTCTGCCCTGAGTTGCTTTCATACTTTGCTACCACCTTGCTTATGCTCCTGGCTTCTTTGATGTTTGCCTCTCCAAGGAGGGATGTGTCGTCCGCAAATTGGACATGTGTGATTGGTTCTGTGTTGGGGGTGATGCTTATACCACGCCAAAGACCCTACATTCTGCATTTTTTAATAGCACAACTGAATGACTCTACCAAAATAACGAATAGGAAGGGTGAAAGCGGGTTGCCTTGCCTGAGCCCGTTGGTTGCGTTGAAAAAACCATGAAGTGTCCCGTTTATTGCTATGGAGAACCTCACTGTGGAAATGCATTGAAAAATTAGGCCGCACCATTGATCACAGAAACCCATTTTTTTCATAACACTCATCAAAAATGGCCAGCTTACCTTGTCGTATGCTTTGCTCACATCGAGCTTTATTATCATACTCGCCTTTTTGCTAGTGCGTAGAGTGTGTACAGCCTCCGAGATGATGAGGATACTATCAACGATTTCTCTGCCAGGGACGAAGCCATTTTGCTCTGCCGATATGATCTTCTCCAATATTGGTTTCAATCTGTTCGCAAGGACCTTGGCCACAATCTTATATAGTGTATTGCACAGAGAGATTAGCCTGAAATTGTCAAATGATGTGCATTTTTTCTTCTTGGGGATTATTGCAATGATCGAATTATTTATGTCCTTGACGAAGCGTCCTATTTTGCGGAATTCCTCAGTGAACTTCCATAGTTCGTTTCCCATAAAGCTCCAGCAATTCTGAAAGAACCCGGCGGGAAAGCCATCCAGTCCTAGGGCCTTGTCAGGGTGCATTTGAAACAAGGCCTTGTGCACTTCTTCCTTTGATATGTGGTCGCACAACCGTCTGTTATCTTCAATGTTGATTAGGGGCCGAACGTGGACCAAATGCCCGTCCTTCTTTCCTTGGTTGAAAGCTCCCCCAAGCAATTCTGTGAAGAAATCACATGCTCCCAGTCCAACCGCCTCTCCCCCTCTGAGAGTCCTACCTTCGCAATCATTGATTTCTTCGATCTTGTTTTTTTCCCTCTTGGCCAAAACAGAGGCATGGAAATTTTTTTGAGTTGGAATCCCCTTTGCTGAGCCATACTTCCCGCGATTTGTATCTCCAGTATAATTCCTCCCTTTTGAGGATCTCCCCTAGGTTTTCCTTCAGTTGCTTTTCCTTTATGTATTCTTCATTCGACATGCCCTTCTGTATTATTAATTCGCTGAGGGCTTCCAATTCTGACTCCAATTTCACCTTTTCCACGAATAGGTTTCGAAATTGATTCTTGTTCCAGTCTTTCAAATTCTGCTTGATGAGTTTTAGTTTTTTGACCAGTCTAAAGCTGATTGAGCCATCAACCTTCAGCACTTTCCACCATTGTTCTAGAAGCAGAATGAGATTCGGGTCCCTCCACCACATGTTTTGAAATTTAAAGTTTGCTTTTTCAGTCTTCCTTCCGACTGTTATTGAAAGCTCAATGGGGAAGTGGTCAGAAATTGAGACGGGTAGAATATTGGTAGTCAGATTTTCCCCTGATTCAGACCAGCAGGGTGATAGCAAGAATCGATCAAGCCTTTCTGAAATAGCCGTGAAATCCTTGCATCGGTTGGTCCATGTAAATGTACCATTGTCCGTAGGGCAGTCCATCAGTTCGCATTTCCCGATAAAGGCCCTGAAATCAAGGATGGTTTGCGAAATTTTCCTTAAACCACCACTTTTCTCTGATAGATCAAGTATGGCATTAAAGTCCGCATCGATGATCAGAGCGGTATTAGGACAGGAAAGAATGAAATCAGACATAGAATGCCATAGTTCTGCTTTGTCGATCGTTCTTGTCGGGCCGTACAGATTTATAATCAAAAAATGTTTGTTCAGATGCAGGTGGTATGCCTTTGCGGCCATCCAATTCATGGATGTGCACACCATCTCCATAGAGACTTCCGCCTCCTTCCACAGGATACCTAAACCACCGGCAGCTCCTACCAAATTTTGAAATGTCCCCTCCCAGTACCGACAATATTTGAGAAATTTTGTACACTCTTCGTCTGCTAATTTTGTTTCTTGCAATAGCACTATACTACTTACGCTTTTATGTAGTTGACACCTGACCAGGCATCATTTGTCAGGGGCCCTTAGGCCCCTGACATTCCATGTCGTGACCCTCATTGCTTCCCAAGGGAGGAGGGCCCTCCCTTGGTACTCAGGAATTTGGTGATGTTCGTATACTTCTTGGCCACTGCTTCTTCTTCCCTAAGTTGTTTTAGGGATTTCCTCCCTCTCTGGTTTCCTGAGTTGCCAATTTTTCCCAAACCCATGTGCCTGATCACTGACTGGGAGATGCACCTCTCTTCTATGATGTCTAGGGCATCCTCTGCCCCTGCATTTGAATCCAGCTCGTCATTTTCGCTCTCTGCGTCGGCCACTAGGCTTAAATCAGGTGGATTTTCTTTCCCTGAGGCAGGCATCTGGGTGTGCGTATCTAGTTCTGCCTTTCTTTCTTGAGATTTCGTGGGGGTTTGAGTGCCGCTTGTCTGACTTTGTCCTTTTGAGTTGGTAGTTTTCATTGGCTTTTGTTCAAGTAAGGCCGGTCTGGTTGTAAAATCCCAGGGAGTCCTATCGCCCATTTGCTAATCATTCCACCCCTTCGCCTTTCTTGTGCATTTTTCGGTATTGTGTCTCCTGTCACTGCAAGTTGAGCAATAATAGAAAGTTTCTTCGATTTCAACATTCTGAAACCATCTTTCCCTATTGACTATGAGGCAGATTTTATGTGGTAAGGGTTCAATTGCCGCAATGCGTAGCCTGGAAAACTTGTACAAATCGCCTTCTAGGATATTAAAGTCCACTTCCAACAAGATACCCAGTGATCAACCAATTTTTTCAAGACAGTCCCCTGCCCAATATTCGATTGGTAGATTGTACAACCAAATCCAAATCGGGGTGTCATATGGCTGTTTTGTGGTTGGATTGAAATTTGCACACCAAGGTTGCATGTACAGTGGCATGTTCTCCATGAACCACGGGTCGCTTTCAGTTATTCGTTGCTTTGTTTGCTCATCTGTGAAGACCACCACAAAAAATCCCTTCGGCATGAATCTTATTAGCACTTCTGTATTCCAGTTTTCTATTAACCAGTTTGTGATCGCTGAATAGCTCGGTGAGCCCCCGATGAAATGGCATATGCAAGCAAATTCATTTAGGAGGTCCGCATCCTCTTTGATTTCATTAGTGACATTAATCTCCAATGGAGGCTCGTCCTCTTTTTTGTTGCAATCTATCCATGTCCTCCCTGATGATTCTTTTGGTGGTTCAATGCCAACAGTTCTTCCTGATTGCTGGCTATGAATTTTTTTTTCCATTTTTTCTTTATTCTAGCGTTCCTGCCATGCTCGCGTCCTTTCTCCGGTTGGTGGTATTTCCCTTCAAATTTCCCTCTATTTTTTGCGGGGGTTTCAGGGGTATCATGCCGTCTCCTTGGTTGGTTACTGCACTTCGCTATCCATTCTTGTGACAGGGCAGGTGCGCATTTGTCAGTCCATTCGCCGCCCTAGAAAACCCATTGCGGTGTGTGACTCTTTTTCGCCTTCCTTGATCCCATCTGCCTGTGGTTCATCGCCCCATCGCCTCTTGCATTCCCCTTCTGTCGAGCCTGTTGTAGCATCCTTTCTGCCAGCCAATTTCGCCTTGCTCTGCTCCATTTCCTCTTTGTAAATATAATCAACTATATATTTAAGACTTATATTGGAATATTTTTTTGTTTATTAATTATTTAAAAATTATGATTCGTATTAAAGAAATATTTAATTAATTGTAATTATACATAATAATATATTTTTAAATAATAAGTAAATTATTTGCAATATTTTATTAAAGATGGAAAATTATATTTTTCTATATTTAATATGTATGATTAATAAGCCTAATTATATTTTACATAAAGGAGGGGTAAATTTTTTATTAAAACAAGAAGATGTAAAAAGCAAGGGCATTACATAGCCCTATTAAGCTCCACCAAATGATCCAACTAATGAGACAAATCTAGGGGTAACTGACCCTAGTCCACCAAATTCCAATCATGAATATGATCAGAAGCTCATTTAGCCAAACAATCAACAACACCATTCCATTCTCTAGGAATATGAGTGAAAGTAACAAACTCCAAAAAAGCACAAAGGTTAAGAATCTATTCAACAATCAAAGCCAAATGCCAGCTAACATCCTCTAAATGTCACCTATTCAACAAGTTCATCACAACCTAGGAATCAAACTCACATATGATCCTTCGCCACCCTAATTGACTTCCACACTCCACAACCGATAAAATGGCCTGAGCCTCCATTAAATTATTAGTATGAAGACCCTTATAAATAGAGAAGATAAATTGAACATCTCTAGAGCTATCCCGACCAACACCACCAATTCCCGCACGACCCGAGTTTCCTCAAGCAAAGCCATCTGTGTTGATTTTTAAGACTCCCTGAAGTGGAGGAGGCCATCTCCCTTCCCTATTCACCTTTGGGGTAGGATGTCTACATCTATTATGCATGAGCCATCTTTGCAGAGGAGGAAGATGAAGACGATTATAACAACCAGCATCACAAGGATCCACTGAAGCAGTTAGATCACACTTAGCTGCAATAGTCTCTCCCACAGAATGCAAAATTTTCCACCACAAGCGAGGGGCCTCCAACATCACATCCTAAAAATTTTGACAATTCCTCTCCAACCAAAGGTTCCAGATAATAAAGGAGGGCCAAGATCCCAAGCATCTTGGAGAAAGGAAGTAGAAACAGGGGCCCTACCCCACCAATCCACAAACTCAGTCAGTGAGGAAACATGCCAACAGGGTGTATTCCACACCCTCCACCAAAAATGACAAATTTCCCTAGTATAGGAACATTGGAAGAAAAGATGAGAGACACTCTCCTCATAGTTACAACACAAAACACACATTGAAGGGTCTTGGAAACCCCACTTACATAAATTATCCCAAGTAAGACACCGGTTTTGAGCAACTAACCACATGAAAAAATTACACTTGGTCCATGACAACTTGTGCCAAACTTGCTTCCACCAAGGGACCTCAATATCCCCAAACAATTTCCTACCAAGCTACCTATAGCCAACTCATACAAAGTACTTCTCAGATAAATTAGAACCATCCCAAGCCAGGACATCAGGTCCCCTCAAAGAATTATAAGAATGAGAAGCCAGAAGTTGAGCAAGCTCACACCTATCCTCCTCAGACCCTCCATGTAGCCACTCAAAATGATGCTTCCAACGGAAGCCTTTAATCGATCCAAAATGTTGTGCAACCTTATAATGCTCAACGGTATCCCAACCAACCATAGAAAAAACATCAGAAGGGGACTAGAGGTGAGGAAAAGTAGAGATAATAGGTGAGTGAGCATCCCAAGAATCTAACCAAAAAAGATCCTGTGACCTTAAATGAAAAATCCAAAAAAGCGCTCGCTTAATCAAAATTTCCTCCACTTTCAAAGTATGCCAAATCATAGAACCACTCCCCTCCAGAGGGTAGCGGGGAACCTCAAAAGAAGAAACACCTCTAAGATATTTATGATTGAGAATATGGGCCCATAATTGGTGTTGATTGGTACACCAACACCAGTAAAGCTTAGCAACCAGAACTTTCCTGTTCAAAATAGCAGAACGTAAACCAAGACCACCCTCCTGCTTTGGTCTACACACAGATTCCCACTTAACAAGGCTTCACTTAAGGAACAACAAGTTACCAATCCAAATAAATTGATGTGAGAGAGCATCAAATTCCCTAAGGAAATACATAGGAGTCATTTGAACAAAGCATCTGTAGATGGGTAGGGCATGGATAACTAACTTGAGAAGAGTCACTCTAGCAGCTGTAGACAATCACTGATGAGTCCAATGAGTTACCTTCCACCTGATCTTATCAAGCAACATCTATTAGGAGGACCTAGGCTGATGACCAACAACAAGAAGAATACCCAAATAAACAAAGGGAAGAGACCCAATTTGAAACCGCAAAATAGTTGCAATCCATTGCTAAATAGTCTGAGGAGGATTAAAGATGAAGATAGAAGAATTCTACTCATTGAATTTCTAACTTGAAGCATGAAGATAGGCCTCTAAAGCTTTCCTAGAGGATTCAACTTCCCGAATGCGAGCCAATGCCATAAGAGAGGTATCATCCACAAACTAGAGATGAGAAAGTGTTGGTAGACCCAAACCCCACTACCAGCCATGAATCAAACCTTGAGAAACCAAAAATTTAAGAAACTGACCCAGCCCCTCTGCCATTATAATAAATAGATAAGGAGAGAGTAGACCCCCCTGAAAAAGGCCCCTGGTAGCACCAAAAAGCTCTGATGGTTCACCATTCACAATAATTGAAAATGAAGAAGAAGTCACACAACTCATAGTCTAGCTCACTCAATCTGAAGAAAAGCCAAAGGCCAACAAAATCTTCTATAGAAAACTCCATTTAACTATGTCATATGCTTTGGCCATATCCAACTTGATGAACATAGACCTATCCTTAGAGGTCACCATAGAATGAATGATCTCAGAGGCTACCACCACCCCATCCAGAATTTGACAACCCACCACAAATCCTCCTTGCTCCTCAGAAATGACAATAGGCAAACAAGGTTTAAGCCCCTTAGCAATCAATTTTGTAATAATCTTATACACCACATTATAGAGCGTAATAGGTCTAAAAAATTCAAGCCTATCAACACCTTCCTTTCTAGGGATGAGAACTAGAAAAGTAGCATTCATGGCTTGAAGCATCTGCTTACTATGAAGAGACTCCTAGACAACCTCCAACAAATCCAGCTTCACAATATCCCAGAACTCCTAGAAAAATTCAACTGGGAAACCATCAAGGCCAATAGCTTTCCCCTTATTCATCCCAAACACAACCTCCTCCACTTTAGATAGAGTAATCGAACGAGTAAGAGAAGCATTCAAATCATTAGAGCTCAAAGAAGGAATGCAAATAAGGACCATATTCTCATTAGCCTCAACAGGAAGAGAATCCTTAGTAAACAAAGTAGAGCAAAACTGACGAGCCTCTCTAGACAAAGCCTATTGCAAAGAAATCAAAAGGCCCTCATAATTAACAAGAGAAGAGATATAACACTTATTCTGACGAGCTTGCACAAAATGATGGAAGAAATTAGTATTCTTGTCACCCTCTTGAAGCCAGTCAATCCTAGCCTTTTGTTTGCAGAAAATCTCCTCACGAAGAGCTCCCACTCCACCAATTTCAGAGCCTGGGACTCAACATGACCAAGAGCCTCCGAAAATCCCAAATCCTGAATTTGGTGAGTAATAACAACAAGACAATCTTGTGCTTCCCTTTTCTTGGCCTGAAGATTCCCAAAAGATGACCTATTCCATTGTTTGAGGTGATATTTGACATATTGCAGCTTCTTAAGCAAAGAATACATAGCAGTACCATATGTAGAGGCTCCATTCTGCCACAACTAAGCAACAAGATCATGCAAAGAAGAATCTCAAAGCCACATAAGCTAAAATTTGAAAGGATGATTCTTTGGGATAGTAAAAGAAGAAGCAAAAATCTTAATTGGCCAATGATCAGAGCTGCACTAGTCCAAAATCTCAGAGCAAGTGACAATGTTGCTACCCACCCAATAACTAGAAACAAGAAATCTATCCAACCACTCAG
This sequence comes from Sequoia sempervirens, assembly GCA_007258455.2. NCBI lineage: Eukaryota > Viridiplantae > Streptophyta > Pinopsida > Cupressales > Cupressaceae > Sequoia > Sequoia sempervirens. The sequence goes on from VDFB02353722.1 coordinate 125,781, forward strand.
ATGCCGCTAAGCCTAATTATATTTTAATATAAATATTTTTAAATAAAATTTTCTAGAAATTAAACATTTTTTTTTGACAATTTATATTCTTCTTAAAATGCTAAATGAAAAACATTTAAATGACCAAATTGTCATAGAATTTCAATCAGTGATAACTTTAAGAAACCCACCCTAAAAAAAAGATATATAATCTTGGCAAATCTTTCATTTTTTGAAAAAATATTAATTTCTATTAGATTTTTTTTTTAAATATTAATTTATTAGCAATTTTTTTAAATTGTGAGAAATTTGTACAAAATTTTGGTGAATATTAAAAAAATAGATAAATTCATTAATTACCATGGTGAATCCTTCCTTAAAATAAATCCCATAAAAAAGTAAGGGCTTTACAGTGACAATATATTGACTAGTTTAAGGTGTAGTACTTATGTCTATAATTCATTAATTCCTTAATATCTTAAATTAAACATTGAGTATTTTAAATTAGCCCTAAATTATTTTACCACAATTAAATCTATTTATAATATATGTTTTGGGTTCTATTTTAGGTTGCATGGGTATTGGAGCTCTGGTACATTTTGGCCCATGGAATTTAACCCCAACCATTAGATTATAAATCTTCAATGACCCTTACACAATTTTAGGCTCAATGGGCATTATAAATCCATGAGCACATTTTAACCCATGGAATACAGCCCCAAGCATTAGATTATCGATAAAATCAATGGTGGTGATTAAAAATTAGTAATATGGCCCTAAATTAACCAATAATTATATGATATTTTTGGTGAATTATTTTTATTTTTTACTATAATTTATAAAATTTAAGAAAATATGATCCAATTAAGTATCAAATAATGTGGTAATTTTTGAGTTTAAATTTTTAATAAAATAAGATAAATTATGATCTAACTAGGACTAAAATAAAATTTTGTAAAAATATGGTGATTTAGTTCACCTTACAACTTGTACTATTAGCCAAATTTTGAATCCCCAATTTCAATTATTAACCAATTCACAAATAGTAGCCACTAAAAATATCATTAATTTTCATATGATAGATAGAGGATGTCAAATTCCAAGCCTCTCCAAACTACCCAACACAACTAGAAATAACTTTTATATTCCTTATTTTAATAATTTCAAACACTAGAAATAGGTGTACAATTTGTTCCCTAAATTAAAAACCATGATGGAGGAGAATGTATAAGGGAGGCTCACTATTTTAATGTTGATTGCATTTTTTTTAAAAGAAACAATTAATTCTTAAACACAACACTTTCCATATAGGCATGATTTATTCATTTAGCCAACACTTTTTAGACTTGTCAAATATTAACAAGAGACACATTGTGTTAGGTTCATGTCAATAGTTATTGCTAGATAGAGTACTTGTTGCATGATTTTATTTCAAATAATCACATGTCTATTATAATGTATGTTGTCCCATTTGTGGGCACATATTGAGATTAAAGAAATGAATATAAGAAAATAAGGTATTATTTAATAAATCAAGTATAATTAAATAATATATGGTATGTGGCATAATAAAGCATATAGAGACATTTATTTAATATGGTAGATCAATTTTTAGATAAATGAGGGAGGTCCACTTGAGAAATATAATTTATTATTGAAATAAATATGAGTAATTAGATTTTGGACCATTACAAAAGATAAACTCAAAGTTAGGAAGACTAAAATAATTGATGAAGAGGAACTATAAAATTAAAGCTTGAGGTATAATGATTCTCAATCATTACACCTAGGTATAACTAGTAATAAATAAGTATACAATTAAAGTTTACATTTAGTTGTGTAACAAAAATAAAGTTCAAGAACCATATTTGTTCCCAAGTCCAAAAGGTGTGTGTTAATAGCAAATTATATATTGCTTCCATTGTCATTTTGAAAACTAGATTGAATGAAATTAAAAATAGATACAAATATAGAGTCCTTTTCTTTATTTAAGTGAAATTAAATAGGTCCCCAATGAGAGTTGAACCATGATAGAGGTCATATGCTTCCAATGGAACATTAAGATTTTCCTTAGAGATGAGGTAGCTTTAAATATAGTTCTCAACCAACTTCTCGATGAGTGAAGCATTTTGCAAGAGGTCCTTTTCATTAGATAGAAATAGAGATACAAATTTAGAGTAGTATAGACCACACAATGGATCTTGTAACATTTCTTTGCCAACAACCATTGGATTTTCCTCTTGAATAGCCCTCTTCAATAGCAATACCCTCCATATTGAAAGCATGGGCTAGGTGTAAAGAGTTGAAGCAACCAAGGATGATAGAATCTCATTTTTTATGTTGAAAGGAAAATGTGATTATTCTTTTGGAGCATATTGATAGTTGAGAAGGAATGGTTCCAAATAAAAGCAAAGAAAAAAGTATTAAATAAAGGTAATAGGTTGGGAAGAAATGGTTATAAAAGTACCAAGAAATGTAAGGAAGAAGACCTAATGAGAGAAATAGTGCATAGTCAACTAAAACAAGCTTAATAGTGTAATGAGGGAGACACAAATGAATGAAGGAGGACTACATGTAGTTTGAAAGTATTAGTATGGTATATCCAATGATATCTACATAAATTTCAACAAAAACAAAATTAATAATTCATATGTAGCACAACATAAATGAGAGAAAATGTACCAACATAGAAAGTGTTAGGTTAAGTTAGATGGTCACTTGTTATAACATGGTAAAATTGTTATGATTGCTAACATGTATGTATAGGAAGAGTTGAAAAGAATAGATTGGGAAATAGTTTTCTTAGGAAAATCAACATATAAATTTCTTTGTGCTTTTGATGTATTTTATACTTGTAATATAGTTACATATATAGTTAGGTTGCGTATAAAAAGAATTCTAATTATCAAGAAGTCTCATTCCTTTCCAATTTATTGCATGAAATATGTAATGATAATTATTTATTTTCTAAATGGTTGCTAAACATTAACTATGGTGATGTCAATTAGTGTTCTATATTTACAAAACACAATGGGCCTGGGATACCCTAATACTAGAGTTGATTAATGTTTTGGTGATATAAAAGTAGAATTCAACCTCACAAATTCATAACCATCAAAGTTATAGAAATTTGATCTCTAAATCAAAAGTGAAACTAGACTAGCAGTGGAATGTGGAATAATCCATGGCTTGTCATAAGATATCGAGGAGAAAATTATCCTCATGTATGTAAATTTTGTATTACTATCCGATCATCTTCAAATGTTATCTCAAAAGCTTATCATTCAAGGGTACATGATCTACTGAGAGTGGGGTGAATCAGTAGATCAAATATATTTTAAAATATTCAATTGATATGAATATACAAACATGAAAAAATATGTTGTGACCAATTAAGCAACAATAGAAGCACACATTCACACAACAAACACTAGATATACATGAAAACCTTGAATGGGAAAAATCATAGTGAGAAAAGTTGCTTGGAGCCACTGTCCAAATCTAGTATCACAAAATAATGAACAAGTTATAGTCATGAAGTAGGCACCAACCTACCAAATCAACACCAATCCCCTGAAGAATATGTAGGAACCAACCTACTAGAGACACCAATCCCCTGTACATATATTTGAGCACCAACTTAATGAGTAGAACACTAGTCCTACTGGAATACAAAGATAAAGCTTGTGGATCTCCAATGCTGATAACACAACTTACTTAAGATCTGAGCATGTCTCAGACCCTCTCTTACACTCCTTAAGATCTTCTGATAATGGTGCACTATCAATGAGATGCAACTCCCATTGAATTATACTTGTTCATACAAGTTTTCAAAAATTCATATTCACACACTCATACCTACACTTATCATGTGAAGTGAGATGATGATTATATAGGGCATTACATTAATGTTCAACACTTCATGGCGGCCAAGGATCTATAATTAACTAGGACCACATAAGGTGGACCTAAATTCAAATTACATGAAACATGTAATGAGAAGGTCCTAAATCAAATTTGTTGCTTCTAAAATAATATGATGTTGTGAGTTTCCATAGGAACCTTAACTTGAACCTATTTTAACATCACACACTATCTCCAAGTGTTGCATGCTACTAGCCATTGTCGCATAGTTCCAATACACCAACTAATTAATAGACAAACACAGTGAACCTTCTATCACTTCAAACCTTTTGCATGGTAAACATAACTTCTGAAAATTGTAGAATGTGATAGAACACATGTAGGCATACTCTACTTTCAAATCATAGAGAAAAACACACACCCATAAGTGAATGTGGAACATGACTATATTTCCAAAGAAATCTCTTTGCCCTCAGTCACTGACCTCCAACATTCTGCATTAGAATTTTAAATTATTTCTATCAACATGAATATATGTAGGCGTGATATTGCAAGCATATAGTAAGCATTCAAATTCGTTGTTCTCAAAATGCACTACTAATAATAATTGAAATGCTCTTACATTCATTGTTCAGCTAGCATTAATCATCCTTAGACATCACTCCTTTGACATCAATGAACTCCTTTGACATCAATTCCAACTTATGTTCAACAATCGTTTGTGAGATCCATGTTATTAGAAATGATACTAAAAAAGGAAGCTCATGCATGACATAGGTTGCACTCTGATCAATAGAAACTTCTAATGAGTGCCATCTAAATTCATATAGTTTACTTTTTATTTTGGAAGTTACACTTTTCTGGTAGATCCTCTATAGTTTTTTTTTTTCAAATAGAAAATAATGTAAATGTTTTTTTAAATACTAATTATTAAATGTACATATAAGGTGCTATTGGCCTATTGTGGTAATTCATTAACATCCAAGTTGCATAGATATGTACACAAGATGCAACACATTAATATATAAGTACAATATCTTGTAGTGATAATACCAACAAACCATAATGTCTTTGGAGAGAACATTTATGTTGTTGTAGGGGATGTTATTCTTTCTTTTGCGGGTAAGTGCACAAAGATGGTTCCCAAAATGGGGGCTTAAGTGGCCAAATTTTTTCTAAAATAAGGAAATACTGACCTTGGATGTGAAATTTAGGATAGTTACACTCAAAATTTTGAGATGGAACAAAAACAAGAATTGAAGTGCTTCGAATCTACTTTCTAAACTACTAATTTATTTTGAAAATGGTTGAGATTAAGGGGTTCAAAAGAGGGATGTACAAAAATTGGTGTTGTTTTTGTCAGAAAAACATAACATAGCAACTCTTGTACAACCCTAGCACGATGAAAGTTTTTTTAAGTATTTTTAAAATTGCTATAGTCAGAGGTTAGCTAATAGTATGTAGTTGACGCATGATTTTTCTAATAATTTTTTAATGAATATTTGATTTTTTACTAATTATCTAAGTGGAAACTTCCTGAAAAACATAATTTTCGCTGTGCTACCCCTACAAATTTTGGAAACTAATGGATTTTTTTTTAAAATTGTAGAATGGAGTCTAGTTTCTAAAAATGTAATTTATTTGAAATTTTGATGAATGGTTAATTTATAATGAAAAAACACCAAACATTGCTTTTTTCCAAAAAAGAGACACAAACAAAATAAATTATGGATGAAAGGCTTAACATTGTTAGAAAGTCAAAAAAATTACATCGTTGGATAACTAAGAGAGAACCTAAGATTACCTAGATGTTTAATTTGTTCGATATTGAACCATGTGCAATCTTGATGGTGAGCATGAACCCAATTATGTGAAATATTGTAGAATTTGCAAAAATAGATCTCTGGTCATTGGGAATACCCTCCAAGCCTTTGGGTTGGTATTCCAAGGAAAATACCAATCCTAAGGCTTGGGGATTCCCAAAGAAAGCTATAACGCATGCACATTATAATGTGCTCACGTTATATCTTAGTTTTGACATGGCTTTTGTGTTTTGCGAATGCATTAACAAAATGCGAGCGTGTTACATCAAATTTATTTTTATTCTCTTTTTTTTTTACTTTCTTCTCGTTATCTTTTTTTTACTTATACATGAAAGTATAAGTTGACATTTGCATTCATATACTTTAAGTTATATTTCATGTATATAGTTTCAGGATTTTTGAGAGTGGTTTTGGATCTCTAGGAGTTATAATGCAAATTCTAGTTTTTGGAAGATCTCACAAATTTCAGACTTAGTCAAATTTCAGTAATTAAGAGGTCAAATTTTAGTAATCAACAAGTTATATTATTTCTCTCTATCTCACTCTTTTTTATCCCTTACACTCTAGACCTATCTCTCACTATCTCCATCCCTTTATCTGACTCTCTCCCTTGGTCTCAAGAACTCTCTCTCTCTCTCTATCTCCTTTTCCCTCTAATTCTCTCTACCTCACTTCTTTCTCCCTCCCTCCCTCTTTCCCTCTCTACTTATCTCTATCTCCCTCCCTC
>VDFB02353722.1:132193-142486 GCA_007258455.2 Sequoia sempervirens
TCTACTTCTCTCTCTACCTCTCCTTCCCTCTCCAATTAGCTTTATCTCCCCTAGCCCTCTCTCTCTCTCTCTAGATGTCTCCCTCCTTAACTTTTCCACTATCTACTCTCTATCTCTCATATCCCTCCCCCTACCTCTCTCTCTCACTCTCTCTCACTCTCTCCTCTCTATCTCACCATCCTCTATTCCCCTCTTTGTAACTCTCTACTTCTCTATACATCACCATTCTCTCTCTACATCTTTTTATCTCATCTATCCCTCTTTACCTCTCTCATCCTCCCCTCTCGCCCACCCTCCCTCCTTCCCTTTATCTCTATCTCTCTTTACTTCTCTATATCTCACTTATCACTCTCTACCCGCATATCCCTCCATCACTCCCTACCACTCTCTCTCTATTCTTTCTATCTCACCTATTGGACTTAAGGAACATTGAGAGGGGGGTGAATTAGTGTTCGAAAAAACTTAAAATTCAAATCAGATCACAAACCATTCACAACATTTAAACTGAAATAAACATGAAAGCACATTTAAGAAACAATGAGAACACTATAACACTAAATTTTTTATGTGGAAACCCTGTTAGGGGAAAAAACATGGTGGAGATTAATCCATAATTTATACTCTATTAAAAGTATGAACAAAAGGGAATGCACATGCATTCAGGCACACTGCCTAGAGCTCACTACTCAAAATAAGGAAGGCTCACTGCCTTACAAAATGTTTGAGATTACAACAAAAGATTGAACTAAGAAGATAACATCTACAAATGTCTAGATTCAGTTCCGGTGAATCTCATGAATCAAATTCTAAACCTTTTGTCAGACTTTGCACTTCGCTTTGGTCTACCATCAAATCCTCTTTTGTACGAGAAAAATACACTCAACTGATCTTCTAATATTCTCACACACATCCAATCTGCTCTATACACACTTACACACACATCATGCCTACAAAATGTATTGATCGAACTTGCATATATATCCACTAGCAAGAACTCAAACACTATATGTCGACTTTAGAGAAAATATAATATTTTCCACATGTTGGCTCAAATCATAAGTTTTTTTTGATGCACACCCACACACATTGGCCAAACCATAGCTAGGACCTAAAAAGAATTTCATAAACATAGAAACATTTAAACAGTCATCCCTTATACATCCGCGACATGCTACATTCACTAGGTCGGCCATAATGAGAAAGTAGATAGAAAATCATTCTATCGGATCTTCTTACTCATACACCGATTAATGCAACAACACACGACTTAGAAATAAGATAAAACATATGCTTAATAGTCTATCCCGAGGATCCACAACACAAAATAATGATCTGGTGAGGCATAGTAATTGACATATTAACTGAATACCCTATTCTTCCTTCTTTCTTCTGGTAATACTTTGTTCTCAACTTTGCCTATTGGCATGAACCAATTCTGATCTACGAACTGAATTGATGACTTTAGTTGCCATGAATGACAACACTAGAAGCCATACATCAGCAAACTCCCCAAGCCATATGCCAACAATCTCCCCCTTTGGCATTGATGACAACACTTAATGAAAAATGACTAAGTGTTAGAACTAGAGATATGCTGCCAAACTCCAAAATTTGAAGCACAACAAGAAATTGCCCTCCCCTTAGGATTTCAAAGCATTTTTCACTACATTCTCCTCCCCTTTGACATCAATGACAAAACTTTACTACTTTCTTTCCCCCTTTTTCTAATATTTTTATTGCACTCTCTCCCTCTTTTGCTAATTTTTTTTTACTGTTCTCTCTCTCTCCCCCTTTGCTAAATAGAAATTTGATCAAAATTTGAAAAACTATAGCTGCTGCACAAGTCAAAAAATTATTTTATACTTATCTTTCATTTCTGGAAGAAATTTCTTCCAAGCATCTACAACAATCCCAATAATTATTATCAAACTGTTATTTTTTGATGTTTGGTTGATGATCTAGATGAGGGATTTTGGAATTGTAATTTCTTCTTCCAACTTCTCTCCTTTCCTTAGAAATTCAATCAACTATTCCAATTTTCATTCAATTTGATCCTTCACTTTCCAGAAGGTTTCCAGAAGGGTGTTTTCGGCAAAGTGAACTTTTGCATGCTCAGCCTAGAACTCATGAATTCTTTTCTTTACTGCACTATCCTAGTCCTGAAACATATTGTAATCATGTCCAATTTTATTCAACTCACTTTCAATTTTCTCCAGCTTATCCTTGTATTTTCCAACTACATGAGGCCACCAAAGACAATAATTGTTGATGTTATTTTTTGAGTTTATACACTAGCTCAACACATTCATATGCCTTTTTAACTTGGTAAGGGATAGCCTGAACTTCTCCTTCAAATGTAAGATTATTTCTTCCTCTTTCTTATCCTAAGACTCAGAGGCCATAGCTTCCTTGATACATTTAATCAACTCTTTAGGGAATACATTCTCCAAACTTTCCAATTCAATGCCATTTTGCACAAAATATCTTCCTAGAGTTATCTCAATCAGATCTTGCTCATATGAGGGTCTATCTAACCATATGTCAGCAATCTTCTACATTCCATCTTTCTCCTAAACTATCTACAATATCCTTGTTTTGAATAAAGTTCCTTATTCTTTATTTGCTTCAATTATTACATCTAGTTCAACTGATTTCAGTTCATCTTTTGGGGTGTATTCATTAGAATCTTCATCAAGTATATCCACAATTATCTATTCTTTACCTTTTCCTTCATATTTTGTTGACTTGATTGCCAAAAGAGTGTCATTAGCAAACTCTATTGCTCTTTTCCGCTTCCTCTCCATATTACCAGAAGATGATCCAACTTCAACTATTTTTATTGGAAGAGAGATACCAACTACTCCAAACTTCCCTAGCAACACTTTAATGAAATTTGCATATTATTGCTCACAATTTTCCAGAGTATTTGAATGTTCAAAATTTTTCTTATAGACCAGTTCACTCTCCTTCCATCAAAACCTGAAAGAATAATCTATGTCCATTGTCAATTGCACATTTTCCATCAATTGATCTTTCAACAAACTACACAGGTCAAAGTCTTGGTCCTCCATTATGATCTTATACGAAATGTAAATTTTTCTTGTTGAGGTTGATCCTTCCCTGCTTTTGAAGAAAATCTTGTATGAAATTCCATATGTAATATACCTTGTCAATGGATCTTTGATCGTTGAAATTACCAAAGCCGTTTGATCTCCTATTACACTAGTTAGGGTTTCGACTTCCCTATTCTGAATTGAATTTTTGGAATATCTCCAACATTGCATAATCCTATTAAATTTCTAATCACATCTTTTGAAATAAGATAGGGTTTTTCCAAGGTTAAAATATCCTCATTTAATCTATTCAAGATTAACGTAACCACTTCTGCATTGTCAAAGTAAGGAAATTCATTCCAAATTTCCAAACTCCCATGTTTTGCACCTTCGAGCCACTTCAATTCATTGGCTAGAAACATATTTCTTACATCCCTAATATTCCTACTACTATATTCATCCAAATTCACTGTTCCTTTGATTTGCTTCATTTTACTTTCTATACTAAACAAGTTCTATAGAGCACCAAAAAATATAAATTTTGTAAACAATTGAAATACCTGATAAATTTTCTGCCGAATCGACTTGACTCCTTCAAAATTCTATTGCAGAGGATCTTTCACTATTCTTCTTCAATGCAAAGTGACAAATGAGGGTTCCAAATACCCTTTTTATAACTTGCACACCTAACCCTTTTTATCACATTAAATGTTTTTCTCTAGAAGTTCTGGTTACTCTGCTCTTTCAGACAGTATGAGAAGAATCCATTTGCAGACCTTCTAGATCTCAACTTACAAAATAAGTGATCATATTTACATTTTTTGAATGATGGCACAACTAATGAAAAATTCTTGTATTCTGGTGCCAACTACTGACAGGGGGAAAATGATTTTTCTTGAGAAACTCCCCCTAGGCCAATGGCCTAAAATCAATTTCCAGAGGAATTACTGGAGGGATTACTGAAGCCAAGTTCCAGTATGGGCTTATTTCCTTCATCAAATTCATTCTTATTTATCCATGTTTTCTTCATTTGATCTATTATTTCTTCCACATTCACTTTTCCTTTTCCTTTGTCATCTTTCTATAAATTCCTTCCTTGATATACCATACCTCTTCTATCCATGTTTTTGTTCCTATAGAATCTTGCAATGTGACCAAATTTGTTACAGTTGTAACACACCAGATTTATTTATCTAGACCATTCATTCCATTGATTTCCCCTTGATCTAAATTGATTAGCATGTCCAAATCTTCCACAGGTGTAGCATTTAACATTCCTTAAGTTAATAGACACACTTCTGCATTCAATTGGCTTATGAAAAAACTTATTACAACTAAATCATTGACTAGGAAATGATGGATTGCTTGAATTTAATTTTCTTCTACATTGAGAAGTAATATGGCCAAATTTATAACAAGAAAAGCATTAACCATTAAAATTCTGAGGATTGGGTTGTCTTATCGGATACCTTCTTCCTTTTTTCATCTGATTTCTTTGTTTGGGATCCTTGTGTTTAGATCCAAAGCTTTCTTCCTTCTCATATCCAAGACCTCACTTATCATTTGCATCCTTCTATCCTTTAGTCATCTCATCAAGCTTAGTAGAAATAATCCTAAACTTCTCCTTATATTCATTTGAAGTAGAAAGTTCATCTCTGCGAATAAATATCTATCTTTCAAGCTCCTGTTCATTATTTATGGATTGTTGTAGTTCAATATCCAACTGAATGAATCCACTATCTATTCTGCAACATTCTTCAAATTTTTCTTTAAAGGACTAAGCCAGATTATCATCATTCTTCTTTCTTTCTTCAATCTCCTTAGCTTCATCACCACAAATTCCATCTCAAGATTTAGAGTAGCATTGTCCCTAGCAAGATTTTCACATTATTCAGTTATTTCTTTTAGGGTTTGATTTAGGTGAACATCTTCCAAGATTTTATTTTCTTTTTGTTTCAGCTAATCACATAGTTCCTTCCTCTTTTCTCTTAACTCATTGATTTTATCTTTCAAGGATTGAATAAATTTTTTAGCATCCACAAGATTTACTTATAACTCCAAGACTTCTGCTTTAGACTAATCAAGATCATCAAGTTCTACCATAAGTTGTTGTTGAAGAACACCAGAGTCCATTGTATTCCAAGATTCACCTCAAGCTGTTAAACTTCTGAAGAGGAACCTGCTCTGATACCAATTGTTGGACTTAAGGAACATTGAGAGGGGGGGTGAATTAGTGTTCGACAAAACTTAAAATTCAATTCAGATCATAAACCATTCACAACATTTAAACTAAAATAAACATGTAAGCACATTTAAGAAACAATGAGAACACCATAACACCAAAAATTTTACGTGGAAACCTTGTTAGGGGAAAAACCACAGTGGAGATTAATCCACAATTTATACTCTATTAAAAGTATGAATAAAAGGGAATGCACATGCATTTAGGCACATTTCCTAGAGCTCACTACTCAAAATAAGGAAGGCTCACTTCGGGTTACAAAATGTTTGAGATTACAACAAAAGATTGAATTGAGAAGATAACATCTACAAATGCTTGGATTTAGTTCTAGTGAAGCTCATGAATCAAATTTTGAACCTTGTGTCAAACTCTGCACTTTGGTTTGCTTTGCCACCAAATCCTCTTCTCTACTAGAAAAATTTGCTCAACCGATCTTCTGATATTCTCACACACTTTTGATATGCTCTATACACACTTACGTGCACATCATGCCTACAAAATGTATTGCTCGAACTTGCATATATATCGGCTAGAAAGAATTCAAACACTATATTTTGGGGTGTATTCATTAGAATTTTCTTCAAGTATATCCACAATTATCTGTTCTTTGCCTTTTCCTTCAGATTTTGTTGACTTGAGTGCCAAAGGAGTGTCATCAACAAACTCTATTGCTCTTTTCTGCTTCCTCTCCATATTACCAGAAGATGATCCAACTTCAACTGTTTTTACCTGAAGAGAATACCAACTACTCCAAACTTCCCTAGCAACACTATAAAGAAATTTGCATATTCTTGCTCACAATTTTCTAGAGTATTTGAATGTTTAAAAATTTGCTTATAGACTAGTTCACTCTCCTTCCATCAACACCTGAAAGAATAATTTGCGTTCATTGTCAATTGCACATTTTCCATCAATTGATCTTTCAACAAACTACACAGGTCAAAGTCTTGGTCCTCCATTATGATCTTATGCGAAATGTAAACTGTTCTTGCTGAGGTTGATCCTTCCCTGTTTTTGAAGAAAATCTTGTATGAAATTCCATATGTAATATACCTTGTCAATGGATCTTTGATCGTTGAAATTACCAGAGCCCTTTGATCTCTTGTTACACTAGTTAGGGTTTCGACTTCCTTATTTTGAATTGAATTCTTTTTTGGAATATCTCCAACATTGCATAATCCTATTAAATTTCTAATCACATCCTTTGAAATAAGATAGGGTTTTTCCAAGGTTAAAATATCCTCATTTAATCTATTCAAGATTAACGTAACCACTTCTGCATTGTCAAAATAAGGAAATTCGTTCCAAATTTCCAAACTCCCATGTTTCGCACCTTCGAGCCACTTCAATTCATTGGCTGGAAACATATTTCTTACATCCCTAATATTCCTACTACTATATTCATCCAAATTCATTGTTCCTTTGATTTGCTTCATTTTACTTTCCATACTGAACAAGTTCTATAAAGCACCAAAAATTAGAAATATTGCAAACAATTGAAATACTTGATAAATTTTATGCCGAATCGACTTGACTCCTTCAAAATTCTGCTATAGAGGATCTTTCACTATTCTTCTTCAATGCAAAGTGACAAATGAGGGTTCCAAATACCCTTTTTATAACTTGCACACCTAACCCTTTTTATCACATTAAATTTTTTTCCCTAGAAGTTCCAGTTACTCTGCTCTCTCAAATAGCAATAGAAGAATCCATCCGCAGACCTTCTAGATCTCAACTTACAGAACAAGTGGTCATAGTTAGATATGTTGAATGATGGCACAACTATTGACAAATTCTTGCATTCTGGTGCCAACTACTGATAGGGGGGAAAATTATTTTTCTTGAGAAACTCCCCCTAGGCTGATGGCCTAAAATCAATTTCTAGAGGAATTACTGGAGGGATTACCGAAGCCAAGTTCCAGTATGGGCTTATTTCCTTTATCAAATTCATTCTTATTTATCCATGTTTTCTTCATTTGATATATTATTTCTTCCACTTTCACTTTTCCTTTTCCTTTGTCATCTTTCTATAAATTCCTTCCTTGATATACCATACCTCTTCTATCCATGTTTTTGTTCCTATAGAATCTTGCAATGTGACCAAATTTGTTGCAGTTGTAACACACTAGATTTCTTTATCTAGACCATTCATTCCATTGATTTCCCCTTGATCTAAATTGATTAGCAACATGTCAAAATCTTCCACAAGTGTAGCATTTAACATTCCTTAAGTTAATAGACACACTTATGCATTCAAATGACTTATTACAACTAAATCATTGACTAGGAAATGATGGACTGCTTGAATTTACTTTTCTTCTACATTGAGAAGTAATATGGCCAAATTTATTACAAGAAAAGTAGTAACCATTAAACTTCTAAGGATTGGGTTGTCTTATCAGATACCTTCTTCCTTTGTTCATCTAATTTCTTTGTTTGGGATCCTTGTGTTTAGATCCAAAGCTTTCTTCCTTCTCATATCCAAGACCTCACTTATCATTTGCATCCTTCTATCCTTTAGTCATCTCATCAAGCTTAGTAGAACTGATCCTAAACTTCTCCTTATATTCATTTGAAGTAGAAAGTTCATCTGTATGAATAACTATCTATCTTTCAAGCTCATGTTCATTATTTATGGATTGTTGTAGTTCAATATCCAACTGAATGAATCCACTATCTACTCTGATGCATTCTTCAAATTTTTCTTTCAAGGACTAAGCTAGATTATCATCATTCTTATTTCTTTCTTCAATCTCTTTAGCTTCATCACCACAAATTCCATCTCAAGATTTAGAGTAGCATTGTCCCTAGCAAGATTTTCACATTCTTCAGTTATTTCTTTTAGGGTTTGATTCAGGTTAACATCTTCCAAGATTTTATTTTCTTTTTGTTTCAGTTAATCACATAGTTCCTTCCTCTTTTCTCTTGACTCATTGATTTTATCCTTCAAGGATTGAATAAAATTTTCAGCATCCACAAGATTTACTTTTAACTCCAAGACTTCTGCTTTAGACTAATCAAGATCATCAAGTTCTACCATACGTTGTTGTTGAAGACTGCCAGAGTCCATTGTATTCCAAGATTCACCTCAAGTTGTTAAACTTCTGAAGAGGAACCTGCTCTAATACCAATTGTTGGACTTAAGGAACATTGAGAGGGGGGGTGAATCAGTGTTTGAAAAAACTTAAAATTCAATTCAGAACACAAACAATTCACAACATTTAAACTAAAATAAACATGTAAGCACATTTAAGAAACAATGAGAACACCATAACACCAAAAATTTTAAGTGGAAACCTTGCTAGGGGAAAAACCATAGTGGAGATTAATCCACAATTTATACTCTATTAAAAGTATGAATTAAAGGGAATGCACATGAATTTAGGCACATTGCCTAGAGATCACTGCTCAAAATAAGGAAGGCTCACTTCAGGTTACAAAATGTTTGAGATTACAACAAAAGATTGAATTGAGAAGATAGCATCTACAAATGCTTGGATTTAGTTCTAGTGAAGCTCATGAATCAAATTTTGAACCTTCTGTTAAACTCTGCACTTCGCTCTGTTTTGCCACCAAATCCTCTTCTATACTAGAAAATATGCTCAACTGATCTTCTGATATTCTCACACACTTTTGATATGCTCTATACACACTTATGCGCACATCATGCCTACAAAATGTATTGCTCGAACTTGCATATATATCCGCTAGAAAGAATTCAAACACTATATGTTAGCTTCACATAAAATATAATATTCTCCACATGTGGGCTCAAATCATAAACAATTTTTGATGTGCACGCACACACGTCAACCAAACTATAGCTGGGACTCAAAAAAAATTATCGGACATAAAAACATTTAAACAATCATCCTTTATACATCCATGGCACACTACATTCACTAGGTCGACTGCAATGAGCAAGTAGATAGAAAATCATTCTATTGGATCTCGTTACTCATACATCAATTAATGCAACAACACAAGACTTAGCTATAGGATAACATATATGCTTAATAGTCTATCCTATGGATCCACAACACAAAATGATGATTCAATGAGGTGTACAAATTGGCATATTAACTAGATACCTTGTTCTTCCTTCTTTCTACCGATAATACTCTATTCTCAACTTTGCCTGCTGACATGAACCGATTTTGATCTATGGACTGTATTGATGACTTTAGTTTCCATCAATGACAAAACTAGAAGCCATACATCAACAAACTCCCCAAGCCATATGCCAACATCACCTCTCTCTCACCTCTCTCTCTCTCCCTCCATACCTCTCCCTCTCCTTCCCTCTCTACCTACCTCTCCATCCATCACTCCCTACCACTCTCTATCTCACTTCTCTCCCTCCCTTATTCTCTCTCTACTTCTCTCTCTCTCTACCTCTCCTTCTTTCACTAATTATATTTATCTCCCCTAGCCATTTGTCTCTCACTAGATTTCTCCCTCCCTACCTTTTCCCCTATCTACTCTCTATCTTTCCTCTCTCTCCCTCTACCTCTCTCTCTCTCCCTCTCTCTCACTCCTTCACCCTCTTTCTCTCTCTCTCTCTCTCTATCTCATCATTCTCTCTTTCCCTCTATGTATCTCTCTCCTTCTCTATATGTCACCATTATTTCTCTACTTATCTTTATCTCACCTATCCTTATTTACCTCTCCCTTCCTCCCCTCTCTCACCCACCCTCCTTCCTTCCCTCTATCTCTATCTCTCTCTACTTCTCTCTATCTCACCTATCCCTCTCTACCTGCATATCCATCTATCACTCCCTACCACACTCTCTTTATTTCTCTCTATCTCACCTCTCTCACCTTCCTCTCACTCCCTCCATCTGTCCTTCGTTATATACTCTTTATCTCTCATGTCTCTCTACCTATCCTTCCCTCTCTATTTATCTTTATTTCCTCTTTCCCTCCCAACCTCTCTCTCTCTCCCCAATCCCTCCCCCCCTCTTTCTCTCTCCCCCTATGAGAGTGGAGGGTGTAAGG
>VDFB02353722.1:142586-277474 GCA_007258455.2 Sequoia sempervirens
GGAGGGAGGGAGAGAGATAGAGATAAGTAGAGAGGGGATGAGGGAGGGATAAAAGGAGAGAGAAGTGTGATAAAGAGAATGAGAGAGAGGAGGGAAGGAGAAAGGTGGAGAGATTGAGAGAGAGAGGGAGGTGAGAGATAGGAAGAGAAGGATAGGTTAGATAGAGAGAAATAGAGAGGGAAGGTGGTTGGGATGAAGGGAGAGAGAGAGAGAGAGAGAGAGAGAGAGAGAGAGAGAGAGAGAGAGAGAGAGAGAGAGAGAGAGAGAGAGAGAGAGAGAGAGAGAGAGAGAGAGAGGGACGGTGGGTGGGAGGAAGGAAGAGAGATAGGGAGATAAAGAAAATTAGACATGGAAGGAGGAAAGGAGGGATGGAGGGGGAGAGAGAGGTTAGATAGATAGAAGTATAGAGGGAAGGAGAGAGTGTGAGAGAGACATCTAGAGTATAAGGGATAAAAAATAAGAGATAGAGAGAGAAAGCGGATACAACTTGCTGATTACTAAAATTTGACCTCTTGATTGCTGAAATTTGACATGCTGATTACTAAAATTTGACTGTTTGAAATTTTTGAGATCTTCCAAAAACTAGAATTTGCATTATAACTCCTAGAGATCCAAAACCACTCTCAAAAATATTGAAACTATATACTTAAATTTTTATTTCATGTATATAGTTTCCCTAAAAGATAACAAGAAGAAAGAGACAAGAAAAAGAGAAGAAAAAAATTCAATGTAGACCAAAATGCGAGCGCATTATAATGCACTCACTTTTTGAAAATGTTTTTTTGATTTCAAAAATTGCACATTTTTTGAACTCAAAATGTGCATGTTTTTTGAAATTTAAACCATAACATGAGCATGTTATAACATGCTCACGTTATGGCTTGGTAATGACCAATCCTAGGCTCGGTCATTACCAAGCGATAATATGAGTGCGTTTTACTATAACACGCTCGTGTTTTGCTATTTTAGGATGAAAAGTAAATTGGCCACAAATTGGCTACCCATCTTTTTGCACCTACCCTTGCATTTGAGATTATTTCTCACTATAAGCAAGAATATCCCTAGTGATTAGGATTTTTAAGGTTATATGGATTCATATGCACTTGATGTCACTAAATCTACAAAAGAATTGGGTAAGACTACGAGGAGGGATTTCCTTATTGATTAAAAAAACTATAAAAATCACTATAGAATTTTTTTAAGTTTGTATGCTCTAGATTTAAAATCCTAGTTACATCGTTAGAAAGCTCATGGTGAAACAAATTTTAAATTTTACATGTCAAAATCATGTGTTATGCAGTTTTTGACATTGGTGTCATACAACAAAAAAATTAGAAAGGAAAAATAATTTTAGGTTCTTGGATACCACATTCATCCCTTTTAGATGTGATCTTCTTTATGTGCTTGATTATGTTTAATCTTGATTTCTAATTAAGATTGTCAAATTAGAGCTCCTAAAACATTCAGCTCAAGAGTAACAAGAGAGATAAATGAAAAACATCTATAACACACATAGAGGTAGTGTTGGTCATTGTACCAGTAGCGTTGTTTACACATAAAGTTCAATCCCATGTTTGGAGTTTCAAATTTTCATCAATAAAGCTTCGATTCTTTCCCAATGGGAAATTTTCTCACTATTTTGATGGTGACTCAATTGGGAGTAGTTTTGGATTTTTCACTAGTTGTAGTCATGGATCTTTCATTGGCTAGATTGATCTACACAAGAAAAGTTGTGGTAATCATAATGTGCTTTTCGCCTTCCTTAATCATGGATTTTATTTTGTTTCATTTGGATTTGTTTATCAATATAATATTGATCAAATTTTATTTTCACTGAGTTTAAACCATGGAACTCATTTATTTAGATATAAAAGACTTTTCACATATTTCCTTATGTGTGGCTAATACGTAATGTCCCCACCAAGGAACCCCCAAGGACAACAATAAACTAGGCCAAATTAATGGAATTTTTTTTTTTGAAAGAAAATAACAATAGAATGCATAACATAACATAACATAATAATCTAAACCTAGGTCCTCTAAGGTTCCTCAACTGCACTACTGACAACACTAATAATCAAGATAACTAGAATCATTTCATCAACTACTAAGATAACATGATTGATGTAACATGCAAGGTTCATTTTAAATTCCCACATCAAATGATTCCACATTACTTTCTTCCATAACATGATAACTAATCATCGACATTAAAGATCATTTCTAGCTATCTAACACATGCAAGATGCATTACTTTACCATACTCTTTACAAGATGAAATCAACAATAATTTTTACATTATTAAAATAATTACAACAATGCTTCCCCTAGTACATGTGAGAAGAATACATTAGATTACATTAAGAGATACAACTAACATACAATCCAATATACAAATACATGAAAGGATTCCATCTCAATTGGAATAGGAACTGGAGTCCACACCACAATGAGCAATCTTCATGCACATGAACATGCAACAAGAATACCCAATGGAGAAAAAGCAACAACCTCCCGACCATGTGGAACCTTGAGGTCAATCCTCATGCTAGGAGATAACACAGGGTCCCACATCCAACAAACAACAAGAAGGAAATAGGCTAGTGCAATCAAGGGTTATACCTAGCTACAACACCAACATCACTACAACACTTAGCTCACTTCCAAAGGCACTCACACAATAGAATGAGGAAATACAACTAGGGAATGCTAGATTGCAATAGGGAGGAGTGTCATCACATAGCTTGATATGGGTTATCTTGGTAGATCTTCCTAGGCCATGGTCCCCATCCTAGGTTATCCTAACAGCCTCTCCCAATCCCTGACCCCCATACAAACTCCCCCTACTTGCAACTAGTAACCCTACACATCAAGCAAGGTATTGACCATCTTGCACTCTTATCATAATCACATGAATCCAAACATAAACATGAGAAACACCCTTATGGTTTAAATTTTAGATAAGGAACATAACCTAGAACATTGCCAAACCATTTCCAAAGTAATACAATCATAAGGACCGTTCACCCATTATATACCCCCTCCTAGGCCTTTGGAACCCAACATACTAAACAAACTTCCCAATGAAACATAAAATTGAATATATTATACATAGATGACATTCATTTTGATAATTCCATATACACTTAATCCATTAATCAAAACATATTGTCTAATACAAACCATTTAATCATCACATTATACCCATGAAGGCATTACTTTAATTAAAGCATTATTTCACTTATCGCTCACTTTAACTTCACCACTTACTACAATAGATAGATTATTTACTTCCAATAATTATATTTGAAAATCACTATAATTACAATATTCTAAATAATTAAATTCCATGGCAATTTTACTAATCAACTATAATTAGTTATATAAAAATATTCATCACTCACTTACTAAATAATTAACTGAGAATAATCTAAATCATTTATTGTTTATTCTAAAACATTTAAATTGAATAACCTTTTTCCCTAACGTTTTACCCACATAATATTAACAATTCCCTTAATTGTCAATTACTTGTATGTGAAATAAGTCAATTTACTTGATTATTTACCCTATTCATTCATCCATAGCAAATTAATTATCTGTTTTAATTATTTGATTCAAAATCCTTTAACATTTAATCTAATTCATTTAACTAATCTACAAATCATTAGATTTACCTATATGAATAAATCAATTCTCTTTAATTATATACTCAATTTAGTACTCATTTAAATACTAACTTATCCGATTAAAAGAAAACTATTATTACATATCATTTCTATTTCTAAACACTATCATTTAATCTAACACATACACGAAAACCATTCTTTTACTAATAACCCTAATATGATATATATATATATATATCTATGTGCACATACCTATATATATAGTTACATATATATTCATCATATTATTATTATTGAAATGCATAAAACAATCTTTATTTAATCATATTATAATACACATATATATGATAGTACTAAAACGAAGTAAAAATTATAATATAACTTACATATTACTAATCCTAAGACAAGCTACGAAGGAAACAATGACACAAGGAGGGAAGGGAACATAGCTTCGTGAAGAGGCACACATGCATTGATCTATTTGACAGAAGACCTCAAAAAGATCTCATCTCATGAACTGATATGATAAAAGGGTGTGAACAAAGTTGATTAGTTGAAAAGACTTCAGAAAATTTCAAGCCAATGTGATTAGTTGGGGATGCATGCCTGTAGGATAGGAACAAAATGTATTTGCTAAAACATATTTAGAAACATTCAAGAAAATGTGAATGGCTGGTGTAAAGCCAAATCCCACAACATTTTCCAACGTCCTCCTTTCCTGCATGAATCATGGGAGCTTTGGAACAGGGTGAGAGCAACATTTTCTTGTGGAACAATTGACTAATATAGCTCTTGTTTCAATTGGCCACACTCTCATGAAATCTCATTCATATAATAATCTTGCACGATCTTATCATAGCGAAGGTGATTATGACACCATTGGCCACTACTACAAGGCATCAGTCAAGGAAAGATAGAGGCCGTGGGATTTTGTGCTACCATACTCTAGGCTAGGACAACTTCAAGTGAAGCTAGGAGATCTGAAGAGTTCTCTCTCAAATTTTGAAATAGTTTAGGAGGTGCACAAATTTGATTTGTTGACAAGGCTTAAGAAACTGGCAAGAAATATAAATGGTAGGTGTAAAAAGATGTTATGGCATGGAATGCAATGATTGTAGGATATGTCGATCCATTTATTAATTATTTTTATACTGGAATAAATAGATAGATGTCTCGTTTCTAGGCATAGTTGAAAAATCAAAGCATTTATTTCCAAAGACAGAGAGAATTTAATCCATTGATGACACATTCAGAAAATCAAGTAAATAGAAGATTAGAATCCAACCTGGATCCAATGCTGGTAGGAACAAAAATTTGCTACTTGTATAGGAGAAAATTTGCACCCCTTACACAATTTCCTCTTTTAAACTTCCTCACCTTAGAAAACCAAATCCGAAGGAAAAATTCCACATCAACTTGATTCCTTCATTCCACTTGGTATCTATCTCTTGCATTGGTAGAAAAATATTTTGTGGAAACACACATGCGGCACGCTTATGTCCCTGGTGAATTCCTATGTGTGAAGCTAGTAGAGGTGTTACACTTCCCATTGAGGTCAATTTGTAACATCCCTCTTCGACCAATCAACCCTTAAGATGCCTTATCATTCCTCATTCTTCAAATGCATTTATTCTCATTCCATTCCATCCTCTAGTAGTCTTCTTCATAAGTTCTAGAAATTTCATTTTCAAGCATTCTTAACCTTCAAGCAACACTTTGGCACTTCATAGCAGCAAAAAAAACACACTCTGTAAAGCAAGTGTGGAAAAAGCCATTGCAATAGGGGCTTGAGGTTTTGCAACACCTCCCTTCATCATAGTTGAGGTTGTGGTGATTGTTCAAGCTCTCTTTTCTCCTCCATTAGCTAGTGAGCTCTTGGTGGAGGTGGTAACATTTTCACTCCTCTCCTTTATGATTTGGTTGAGTAGCTTAATACTATTTTGTAGTGTTACTTGCTTTTTCTCCTTCCCTACTTTATCATACATTTTTCTATCATTGCTATCTTCTCTATTCATAGAGGTGGAAACACTAAAACAAAGGTCTGACTAAGGTAGACCCCTATACAACCCCCAACAATTTTCCCTCTTTCTTGTGTAGAGGTGGATGGGCTTTTTGGAGCTAGTTGGTAGACAAGAATCTTTGTGAGATCATCTTTATCACCTTAGCTTTCATATACTTACTTTATCATATATGTTTGTATCTTTCCTACTTAGTTCTATTTTGTTCCCTTAGAAGTGACTAGCTAGGCTGTCAGCTTGTTTTCTAGTAGTTCGTACTATCTTTTTGGTCCTTTGGTCATACGGACACCGACGCAGCTGAGAGACACCATTGCATCATGCTATCATCCCATAACTGCACTTTCATCCTTGGGAAAAGAGCTACTTGAGGTACAATATTGAACCTGAAAATTGGCTCACCTAGCCCCAATCCTAATTTTGGGTCTACAGAGTGATTGAAGGGAATTATAGTCCTCATCATTCTTGTCCCTCATTTCAAATATCCCTTTAGAGTGAGGTAAGTTATGGCAGCCTTTTTCTCTTGGCTCTCTGTGACTTGGGGCCTTGATGTGGTTGGTCCCCCTCTCTTACATTTTTGGTGAACCTGACGTGAACCATTTTGGTTTCATTTTGTGATACTGAAAGCTACTTTCTTCATATTCTAGGAGTGTTGTAGGTGTGAGTGTTGTGAGGAATTTTCCTTACAACCTAACCTATGACCCCTATTAGGCATAGTTGGAAGGTTCTAAAAGTGTTACATAATGAAACCTTAATTAGGTCAGTGTCCTAACTTGCAACCTTTGGAGGGTCCCAAGAGAGTGTTGTTCATTGCATGCGATGGCCTCTTTCCTACATCAACCTATCCCCTTTGCACAACCTATGAGTTGTGGTACTGGTATAACCTTCACCTTGTAGGATCTGCTGATGGGTTTTAATAGGAACCATCTCCTCTCTACATCCCTACATGAATCAATAGAAACATCATAGCAGGTGTTCTCATTGATACAATGTCTCAATTGAACATTATAACTGAGGAGATCATGCTAATAAAATTTTTACTCAAAGATGGGTATGATGCACCTATGAGCACTATCCGCATGCATGACAAAATTTCCATACCTCCTTTGGGTAGTATCGTCTTGTCAATTTTGGTTGGACCTAAATCCATAAAGATTTTGTTCAACATAATCCCTGGATCTAAACTCTTTGGAGTGAAGCTAGGTATCCCTTGGTTAGTAGCTATGAATGTAGTACCCTCAGTCATGCATAAATGTTTAAAATTTATCCAGGAGGGTTCTATGCATGTAAACATCAGTTATAAACCACTGGTTACCCATGATAGTTATTCCTTGGATTACTCTTGCCCTGTGCCTATTAGTCCTCTCCCACGTAGGAAGGACCTCTTGTACTAAACATATCAAAATTATAAGAAAGGAAGTTTAAGGCCAAAAGTGAGATACCCTCCATTTCCTTATGTTGTTTTACATAGGGCTTGTTTAAAAGCTGACAATGATGTTGCCAAGGCACATAGAAGAGAAGATGAGAAGCGGTCTTGAGATCCTCCTTCCTCTTTCACTGTCTAGCTTAATGCTTTCTCTCGCCCTATTGTGGCACCATAAGATTTTGTTTCACATTTGCAAGAGAATCCTATGGTGCCTGCTTGGTGAAAGCCAAAGCATCCCACATTCAAACTTCTTGTTCTACCCACAAAGCTTAGGCCCATTCGGTATGGTAGGAGAAAAGGCCCCTGTGGGGAATCTTCTATGTCTCAACCTCTATGGCCTCCTACAATCCCTGCTTCCAAGGAATAAATGAGAAGTGGTCCACTACTGAATCATTAGAGCTGACTCCCCCCATTGCTTCTCAACCTATTCCTCCTGCTCCCATTTAGGAGCCTGTCTCTTCACTGGAAATAGTTGTGGAGGACACTCCCATGGCTGAGCAGGAGCCTTTTTTTCCTTCACAACTTCTAGTCTCTAACTCGAAGAGTCATAGAAATTTCCTTTCATGCAAGCACAAGCACTGGTGAAAGGCTCTCATAGCTGGGCATGCCGCCTTACAAAGGAAGGAAGAGATGACTGCCCCTATATTAGGGCCTCCTATCGCATCGTCCTCCCTCCTCCCCTTTTCTTATGTTCAATCTAGCTCCACATTGCTTATAGCTTCCACTGTGAGTATGAATGTGCCTGACCCTAAAAAGGTGTAGGTGTTCATCTCTCCTTCGATAGAGCCACCTCTGTGGATGTCCCTTCTAGATGTCCCGCCTTTCTCAAAACCCATAGATATGATGAACACATTAGTGGTATCTATTATGGTTTTCTCTTCTCCCTCTTCCTCTGCACCTCTAGCCTCATTTGTGGGGAGTTCATGTCCCTTGATGAAGTGGAAGGTGGAGAGTGGTCCTTCCAGCAATGAAGGACATAAGAGGAGTCCACCTTCCTCAAAAGGTGGCCTCATGCTGACTTGTTTTGTCCTAGTGATGGAACCAATCCTAGATTCCCTTTAGTTCGTCACCTCTCTCGAATCAGTTGGTGAGCCTAGTAGTGAATCTTGAGCATATCCTTCCCCATTTGTTGAGGTGAAACATGGCACTCCTGTAAAGTGCATGTTTAACTCTCTCTATGAAGTTTCAGCCTTGTCAGCGATCTTCACAAAATCATTGACCTTAGCTCCACAAGAGCTGAATGAAGGAGACCTTATGGGGCCTTCTTCCTTATCCCTTATTGCGGGAGGGTTAGACCCTCCTCCTGTTAACATTCCACCACTATAGGCTCATCCTCCTTCCCCCTAGGATGGTCTAGAGTGGGAAGTGGATGACCTCTGGGTTGATCAGTGTTAGGAGGAGGCCTCTTTTTTATCTTTAGAGTAGATGTGTGTGTATTGTGATGTGTTCCCCCATGATTGTGCTATGTGTTCCTGGATAACCCTTCCCTTTTTGGTGCTTGGATATAGGCATGGTTTTTGTGTCATAAACCTTCTTCTATTTGTCTTATCATTCCTCCATGTTCGTGCTTTATTTTCAGCAAATTGGGGATGATGCAAAGTGTTGGGGGCATTTAGGCTTCCCTTCCATGGCAACACAATTTTTTATTTTTACTTTTTCTTCTTGTGCATTCTTCACATGGTCTGATATAGCAGGGGTTGATGACAATTCATTTTATACACTATTATTACACATATATATTTATGAGTAGTTATGACCTTGAAATATTAGGCTACCCTTGTGCCCTTTGTTTGTGTCCATTTATTTTTTTCTATTTTATTACCTTTCTCTCTTCTTTGCTTGACTTTTCCCTCTGATGTGTGGCAACACCATTTCTATAACACTTTGATTTTCAAAAAATGCATTCGTTACCAATGAATCTTTTCTTGAGAATCTTCACAAACTCCTTTTTGAAGAATCACTACTTCAAACCCTAATGGAACATGTTTCCTTCATCATGTGTTCATAAAGAAAGAATTGGAGAACCTTCCTTTGAGGTGGGAGCAACTCTGATCTTCCCCTTGTAAGGGGGCATTTTTCTTCATTTCAAATTCCTTGATGAAGTGAACATCTTTCAAAAGGATTTCTTAATGATGAATTTATTTGAGAAAGAAACATCTCTTCCACACTTTCAAACAACGTGTCCTTTGAGTGAACCCCTTCCTTCATGCTAGGTTCTCAAGGGACCCCTTTGAAAGCTCTCTAATCTATCAATGGTCTATGTGACTATCCATTTACTTTCCTATGTGGCTGCTTTTAGACAAGTTCTATCTGCGGGTAGACATGTCACTTTGCAGGTGAATTTGTAATGTCACTTTTCAACTCTACAAAGTCCCCTTTCTTCCCATTTCCTCCATGTGAGAGATCTTGGGGGATACCTCCTTGCAGGTCTATGGGTCTGTAGGGTGCTTTCTCTGAGCTTTCTCCATGTGAGAGATCTTGGGGGTCACTCCCCTGTAGGTCTATAGGTCTTTAGGGAACTTTCTTTGCATTTCCTCCATGTGAGAGATCTTAGGGAATACCTTCCTACAGGTCTGTGGGTCTATAGGGTACTTTTCTGGGTTTCCTTCATGCAAGAGATCTTGAAGGACACCTTCCTTGTAGGTTTGCAAGTTTGTAAGGTGCTTTTTTGGCTTCCTCCATGTGAGAGATCTTGGGGGACACTTCCTTGTAGGTTTGTGGGTCTGTAAGGCACTTTTTTTAGGTTTCCTTCATGTGAGAGATCTTGGAGGACACTTTCCTTGCGGGTCTAGAGGCCTGTGAGGCACTTACTTCTTTGGGCTTCCTTCATGTGAGAGATCTTGGGGGTCACCTCCTTGTAGGTCTACGAGCCTATAAGATGCTTTCATTACACAACTTCATAGTTCTACTAGGCTATGAAGTTCTTTGCTTGTCCTGCACTCTCAAGTTTTCCAAATCACAGTTTGCTTCCTCGAAGGTTTAGGTATACATTTATAACCCTATTTATTCTTCGATCTAATTTATCAAGGCACTCATCAATATTCATGCTCACTAAAGTGGGGGAAAATTTTATAGGCACAAATTTGCACCCCTTACACAAATTCCCCTTTTACACTTCCTCACCTGAGAAAACTGAATTCGAAGGAAAAATTCCACATCAACTTGTTTCCTTTTTTCCATTTGGATTTTTTCTTTTGCGTCAGTAGAAGAATATTTTATAGAGATGCGCATGCGATGCATAGATGTCCACGTGACATGCTTACGTCCCTGATAGATTCTTGCATCTGAAGTTGGAAAAGGCATTACACTTCCTATTGGGGTCAGTTTGTAATGTCTCTCTTCGACCAACTGACCCTGAAGATGCCTTATTATTCCTCATTCTTACTTGAAATGCATTCATTCTCATTCCATTCCATCCTCTAGTAGTCTTCTTCACAAGTTCTAGCAATTTCATTCTCAAGCATTCTCAACCTTCAAGCAACACTTTGGAACTTCATAGCAAGATCAACAACACTCCATCAACTCCATAAAGCAAGTGTGGAAAAATCCATTCTAGTAGGGGCTTGAGGTTTTGCAACACCTTTTTTCATCAGAGTTGAGGCTGTGGTGATTGTTCAAGCTCTCTTTTCTCCTCCATTAGCTAGTGAGCTCTTGGTGGAGGTGGTAAAATTTTCACTCATCTCCTTTACGATTTGGTTGAGTATCTTAATACTATTTTGTAGTGTTACTTGATTTTTCTCCTTTTCTACTTCTTTATCATACATTTTTCTATCATTGCTATCTTGGCTATTCATAGAGGTGGAAACACCAAAACGGGGGTATGACTGAGGTAGACCCCTATACAGCCCCCAACAATTTTCCCTCTTTCTTGTGTAGAGGTGGATGTGTTTTTGGAGCTAGTTGGTGAATAAGCATCTTTGTGAGATCATCTTTATCACCTTAGCTTTCATATAATTACTTTATCATATCCGTTTGTATCTTTCCTACTTCATAGTTCTATTTTGTTCCCTTAGAAGTGACTAGCTAGACTGATAGCTTGTTTTCTAGTAGATCGTACTATATTTTTGGTCCTTTGGTCACATGGACACCAATGCACTTGAGAGATGCTAGCACACCGCACTATCATCCTAGAAGCATGCTTCCATCCTTGAGAAAAGAGCTACCTGAGGAACAATGTTGAACCCAAAACTTGGCTTGCCTAGTACCAATCCTGATTTCAAGTCTGTAGAGTGACTGAAGGGAATTATAGTCCTCATCATTCTAGTCCCTCATTTCAAACATCCTTTTAGAGTGAGGTAAGTTAGGGAATCCTTTCACTCTTGGCTCTCCATGACCTAGGGCCTTAATGTGATTCATCCCCCTCTCTAATACTACTGAGCTCAACGTTTCACTCTAGATTCCCACTGCTTTGATTTTATAATGCAAAATTTCAAACCCCTAATCCTTCACAAAATCCACAATAGAATCCCATTTTTAGATCATCTTCCCCTAAAACCAAAAATGTTTCTTTAAAGAAGAAGAATTTGGTTGTACAAGAATTTCAAAATAACCCCCAACCAACTCCCAAACCAAATATATAGTTAGCTTTTAATTTATTAAATTAATAGTCAATTAAAAATATCTCAATTAAAATCTTAATTTGGGTAAATATAATTGATACCCACAAATGTTAAAACCATTTACTGACATTTATTGCACATTATAATTAATTATTTAGTCCAACCTTATAAATTTTTTATTTATCATATTATTATTTACTTATTAACATTGCATTGTAAATTTATTTTATTATTAACTGTAATTATTTGTTTATATATATTTATATTTATTTAACAAAGGTATTTAACAATTTATTTTAATGCATACTATACCCAAACACATCTAATCAAACAATCTAAATTAAATAAAACTAAATGACCATTAGTTACTTGACCACCATCTAGGGTCAAAATATAAACCTTAACAACACTGACTAACCACTGACAGAACTAACAAGGTATCAAATTGGATACTCATCCTCTTCGAGGATGATGGCTAGGGTAGGGGACCAAGTTCTATCTCCAACCAACTAATCCATTAGGTTTCAAGGAATTCTTAGACCTTGTAATTTAGGTGGAGATGTATCCTATTACTTGTTCACTCAAGCATATGAGTTATAACACATATTCATAGTAGTTGAAACACTAGGAAAGGAACTCTAGCAATCGTAAACTCACTTTGTATGTACCCCATATGTCCAATGGTATGATGCCACCCTTTCCACCTATCCTAACAACATACTACTGCATCACCTAACTATCCAACTAAATCTCTACATAATAATAATAATATAACAATATGCATCATAATCACAAAAGTACTAACAAAAGCTCACGTTCCATTTGCAACCACAACACTTGAACACAAGTCTGTACCTCTTCATGATAATAAATATAATAATAATATCATATAATCATGATAACAATAAGTTAGAATCATGTGAAAATCCTAAAGATAGCCAAAGATCTTCCATAACACAAATACACACATAGCTTGCATCCTTCATCTTCGGGTTCCTTAGCTAGACTACCTGAACATCCAAAGTGAGAATGGAGGGGAACTACATAATACATATAGGGGTATAGTAGAGACATATCTAGTTTAAATTGTACTTGTTTAAGTATCAAATATTCACTTATGGTGTATATAAAATTAAAGACATGATAATTTGAATAGTATGAATTTTTTGTACTCCTCCACACAACATAGTTGAGGGTGTAGGAACCGATTTATAAGAAATAATAGATAGTAAGTTATAAGCAATAGAGGATGGCTTAAATGATAATAAAAACTAGTAATTTGTTCATATTCTCAATCAAACTACAACCTACATGCAATAAATATTACAATTTTGTGTATCTAACTATTTATCAATATTTTTGTGAAAATTCATTCACTCATTCGTTTGATCTTGAAAATGGGAAATAAAAAACTATACTGATTGGATTATTTTTTCAAGATAGAACAAAAAGGTGGTGTAGATTCACTTAAGAAATGGATATGACCACTCTAATTCATCCCTTGTAATTCAAAACAACTTCACATGAAATTTTTAATGTTTTAAACCTAGTTGATCAGAACTTGAATAAAAGATCATCAAAAAATGAGACCATATAAACCATTGGAAAACAATGAGAATAACATATGTAACTAGAGCCCTCATAAGAATCATGTGACATTTTTATGCCTATGAGAATTTTTACACTTTTTAGAATAAGAAACATGCTCATTTACATTTTCATTCAATGGTGCAATTTCAGTGTGACTCCTTTGCTTACTTGTTAATCCTTTCTATAAATATTTATATGATATTATTTAGAACTCACCAAAACAAAGACAACATAGGAAAGACCTGATGTAATATAAATATTTATATAATATAAAAATATTTATATTATATATATGCCATTAACAATTTGTTGAGAAACAACCATAACTTTTCTTATCAAATAATGATATAATGATGAAGAAATCCATGTTTTAGAGATACCAAAAATAGTTGCAATGTTGAATGATAGAGACTAGGTTCTTTCTTACATTAACAAAAATACTACAGGACTTGAACTATCCAAACCATTATGTTAGTATTAATTGTTAAGTATTGCATTATTTTTAATCTCTGATTGACTACTCATAACTATAAAAACTATTTAGCTAATACAAATGTAATTCAATGATTTTAGTGAAGCCCAAAATAGGCTTTTACTATATGGAATTATCAATTATGATGATGGGAAGTCATGGGAGCATTCCAAAGAAAGATTCAAAATTATGAGAGTTTGAATGGTAGAAAAAATGTCATTTTCAACAATGACCTTTTAATATAAACCAAGTAGAAACCCTAGGATCACATACTATAAACACACACTTTTCATAGTTGCAAACTCAAATCCACCTTGTTTTTTATTAGGAAAATCAAGTCTTGAAGGGGCCCCAAAACCATTTAAAACAAAGAGAAGCTGCTAAAAAGATAGAAGCATTAAGACTTGCAGCCCAAAAAAAAAAAATTGACTAAAGATAAAACCAAAGAACCTGTCAACAACCCTACAGAAAAACATTAACAACAAGGCTAAACAACCAAAAAAAACACCAAAACTACAACATTTTATCAAGAACATTGGTTGAGGTCATATTTTCAATAATGACCCCCTCATGCATCTTGACCGCATCCTTCAGATCCTCAAACAAAATGGAATCCCTTTTCTTAGTCTTGCTCCTTGTTCTCAAGCACAAAACAACCTCCAAATTATTCTCCACATTAGGGCCAATATCCTCAATCTTCTCCTCCAAATTGATGTAGTTAACTTCCTCAATGGCCTTCTCATGTTCTCCCAGACCTAGAGACTTTCTAGTCCACTTTATAGCTTTCTCATTTAAAATAGAGAGACCCTAAGCACTAGATTTCAAGGACTTGTTACTAATACAAACAAAAGTTTGAAATCATCACTATTCTTTCTAATTCTTTCCTCCATATTCACAAACCTCTTCTCAATAGTCTTTTGGACAACGATTTCTAGGGATATTATCCTCTCCTCATGACTTTTACCAAGTCTATCAACATCAACAACAAGTCTATCAAGAATAACATTCATAGTGTTAACCTTACCTTTAATCGACCATTCCTTTTGGTTGCCATGCACTAACGCAACAAAAAAATATTAATAGTTCTTAAGCTAGACATTGAGCTCCTTCACTTCCAAGAAAATCCACTTCACAAGCAAGAGAAAATTATGAGTTATGTCCTCTGCCATTCTACAAAATAGGTCCATGTTAATTTTTTCCCAATTACCGCTAGCGCAACATGAGAACCAACATTCTCAATAGGTTCCTCCTGAGCCCCCTCTCTGCACTCCAAATCCTCCTCAATAGGGGAATCCTCCACTTCAATAACCTCCACTTTCATGTGGTGCTTATCAAGCATATGTGCCAAGTCAGCCAAAATTTCAAGTCACTCCACCTTCACATCAATCCCCTTAACCTGCTCAACACTAATAGGAGAATCAAAATTATCTTGGTTAGGGCCAACCCCATTGGAACACACCATAGCCTCATTTTCCTACTCAATATCCTTCATACGATGCTTGTTACCCTCAAGGCCATCACTTGGGATATGTTTAATATCAGGAATAGGGTAATTCTTCACAACTCTCAAATCATCCACCATCTGATTAATAGCTCGCTTCTCTTTCTTAGGGCATCTTTTCTTCCCCTTCCCATTCTTCTTCACTAAAGACACCATGGATTCCTTCATTTCAGTATCAGTTTCATAACCCTTAGAACAACATTTTGAATCCTTGGAATCATCAACAAAATCACTCTCCTCCTGTGACAGTTCCTCATAATTAGAATCATCTTCCTCATAATCCCCTTCCCACTCATTCGCCAACTCAATAGTATCATATACCTTGTATTTTTTCCTCCCTTTTTATGAGTTGGGGTCTTAGGAGTAACATGAACCATCTTCAACTTAATGGGATACAAAATAATATTCATAAGGTCTTCATGGAGAATAGCCTTCCTATGGTTCTTCCTATTATCCTCGATACTAGTTTCCATAGAAAGGAGGTAAAAAGGAAACAAAAACTTAGAATTATGGTCGATGTGATTCAATAACATGAAATGATAGCCATAGATAAAAGAATACCTACCCTCCAGAGTGAAAAATTGGATAATGGCCATAGCAATGTCCCTCCATAGTGACTTAATAGATTTGTGTGCATACCCACCACTACTAATAAGCTTAGGCTTCCTCTTCTTAGCACCTTTGAAGAAATTGGCTAAGGTTGTCTTGGCCGCAACTATATCTTTGTAAAATTTCCTTTCCTTGGAAGGAAGACCAGTAACCTCAATCATGAATTCCTCGTTGATGTTGAAATCCACTCCCTTGTAGCACAAAACCTTATTGTTCCACCCACTAATAAAAGCCTTCGTCACTTTAGGGTTCGGACCATGGAGCTTCAACAAATAGGGGTAGACACCACCCTTCTCTAGATGCTCCCAAAATTTTTTATTGCTACTAAACTCTTCACAAGAGCTTAGCTCCACTCTACAATGAGCCCCTCCCATGGTAGCATGCAACAAACAACACTTCACCTTCTCTTTGATTTTTTGCAAAGGAAAAATTAGGCAAGCAAACTACAAGGAAAAGAAAAACATACCCACAAAACGTGTGAGCTTGGAAAACCAAGTATTGTCATACCTTAGCTCCCAGCCTATAATCTCATGAACATCTAAAAATAAATTATTAAAAGAGCATGCACTATACTCGACGTGCAAAACTGACTAAGGAAGAAATAAAATAGCCTTTCTCCCTCCTTAATTGCATCCTTGGCATGGAAACTGGTCATAATTGGATACTTTTTGAAGATTAAGTGGCAAGGAATCATAAGTATTCCAATTAATTCGATCCATCACTCCTAAATTAGCTAACCCATTAGCTAAAAAATTAGCTTCCCTGAACATGTGCGTAATTCTCACCTCATCAAAAGTGTTAATGATGGAGATTAAATCATTAATCAGATGGGCTATAGACCATGATGGTGGGTTACTCTTTAGAAGACACTTTATAATGTTAAGGGAATCCTCTTGAATCAAATTTTAGAGACCCAAGATTCTTTAGCCAATAAAAAGCCATGATAGGCTGTTGCTGCCTCTATAAAGTGGTTTGTCTGGATTCCCAAAGGGAGTGCAAGTACAGAGACAAACCTTCCATTTTCATCATGTAACACTCCACCAGAACTAGTAGGTCTCGAGTTCCCCTTTGAAGCACTGTTAAAGTTAAATTTGAACCATCCATGAGAGGGAGCTTTCCAATGGAACCCCCTCCCTAGTGGCTTTAATCTTCTTCACTAGAGCAAAGAGATCATAAGAAAGATTCCACCAATTTCCCAATAACAAATCATAATTAGAGATAACAACATTAAGACCCAAAGAAGGGAACACTAAGAATTTAGAGAGAAAATTTTCTTTATGGCTTCACAAATTTTGAAATCCAACCTAGAAGGAGGGAGCTCCAATTGATGGAAAACATTATTGTTACATTCCTTCTACACTCCCCAAGCCAAATGTGGCAATATGAGAGACCAAAGCATCAAGAGAGCCAGATTATGAGTAGGAGCTACCCATTGAAACCGTAATTTTGAGATAGAAGCAGGAAATACCCAAGAGATATCCCATTATTGAAAAATATGAGCCCACAAATCCAAAGTGAAACTGCAACCAACCAAAAGATGATAACAAATCTCAACAACTTCTTTACATAAGAAACACCTGTTTGGCAGAGACATTCCCCTTTTCATGAGATTATTGAGAGTCAAGATCTTATCTTGACACAAAAGCCAAAAGAATATATTAATTTTAGGTAAAAGCTTCACATTCCCTAAATGACCCCAAAAGGGAGGGGGGCCAACCAGCTAAGTCTAAAAAGAGAATTTTGAAGAAATAAAAAACTTACCATTAGGAGAAAACCTCCACAACATAGACTCATCAGGGGAATCAATAGGAATGTGAATCATAGAGAGGAACATAAAAAGAGGTTCCAACTCATTATTAACCAAATCAAGTCTAATCCAATTACCTTGAAGAATATAATTAGACAAAAAAAAACCCCATTACCTAATACATAAGGCTTTGAAAGGGTCCGATTAAGGTTCATCCTTCAAGGGACCATGACCAATCCACCAATTGTCCCAAAACAAGATCCTCTTATCATTCCCAAAAACCTAACATAGGCCAGTAGCAACAATAGATCGAGCTTTAAGCATGAAATTCCAAAGGGAAGACCCCTGGGGAGGAACAAAATTCTCCCTCAACAAATCTCTATACATATCCACCTCCTCAAATAATTCAAAGAGTAAATAGCTATCCATTCCTTATCACTCACAAGCAAATTCTAGAACTATTTTTCTATAAGGGAAGAATTAAAGTCTTTCAACGTGCACAAACCTAAGCCACCTTGGACTTTCAACTTGCAAACCACCTCCCAAGATATCAAATGTAACATTTTCTTCTCCTCTACCCTAGACCAAAAAAATCTTTTCTGAATACCCTCAATCTTCTCCCAAAACCTTCTTAGAATTTGGAACAAGATTAAAGAATAAACTGATAGATTCTACAAAGTCAACTTGATTAACTAAATTTTACAAGATTGGCTAGGAAGGGCACCCTTCCAACTAGCAAGTTTCAAATGAAACTTATCAATGATGCCATTCCAAAAGGAATCTAGAACTCGATTAGAACAAAGAGGAATCCCCAAATAGGTTGAGGGAAGCCCCCCAATTCCACATTAAAAAATATTGGCAATCCTCAATTGACGATGTTCTCAAGTATTAAGAAAAAAAATAGTGCTCTTAGAAAAACTCACCTTCTAGCCAAAAGCCACCTCATACTGATGAAGAATAAGACATATAGATTTAGCTAAAACAAATGAAGCCTGAACAAGAATAACTATGTCATTAAAAAATTGTTGATGTGAGCAACAAAGCTGATGTGAAGAAGGATAAAGGCCTTTGAAGGCCTCGTTAGAAACTGCTTGAAGAAGAAATATGCCCAAAGACTCCACCATAATGATAAAGAGAAAAGGAGATATAGGATCCCCTTTCCAAAGCCCACGAGAACTTCTAAAAAAGGTAGAAGGAGAACCATTAACCAACACTGAGAACAAAGGAGAAGAAATTATTTTCCCAACCAATTACAGAAACCGATCTGAGAAGCCAAATGCCTTCAGGATATTGCAAAGGAAATTCCAATTCACTCAATCATAGGATTTCACCAAATCCAAATTTAAAATGAGCCTAGTTTTCTTGTTAACTTTAAGAGAGTGAATATTGTCATGCTCGACACAAAACCATTCTATTGAGGTGAGATAATCTTAGGAAGGACCCTTTGCAGCCTTGTAGCAAGCACTTTAGAAAAAAACTTAAAGATAGAATTACATAAACTGATGGGCCTTAAATCACAAAAATGCTCAACCCTAGGATTTTTAGGAATTAACACAATAAACGTAGAGTTTAATTCCTTAAGAAGTTTCCTACTACCAAAAAAATCTTTAGTGCCATTGATCAAATCCTTGCCAATAATATCAGAATAATACTGAAAGAATATTATCGAAAACCAATCCAAACTAGGAGATTTATTTCCTTCAAAAGAGAATATATCCTTTCTAATTTCCTCATCAAATAGAATACTAGCCAAGTCCCTATTCTCATCCTTTGACACCAAGTTAGGAATAATATTAAGAAAGCCTTGCTAGCAAATAGGATCAAGAGGGTGATCCTCCAAAAGAAGGTCCTCAAAGAAAGAATGAACAAATGATCTAATATCATCATCCTCTTTAAGAGAAGTCTTATTCACAACAATTTTAGCTATCCTATTAGAGAATCTATGCTACAAAGTTGTAAGATGGAAAAATAGGTATTTTTATCCCCACTCCAAAGCTAGATAGCTCTAGACCTCTATCTCTAGAACTCCTCCTCCTTAGCCACAATGTTATGTAAACTAGCTAGAAAGACACTTTCCTCCTGAAGAAGTGACAAATCATTCCTAGAAGCCTACATTCTCTGCTACAAGATATCCGATTTTTCCTTGAGCTTCGATTTCTCCTTAAAGATATTTACAAAAGAAGATTTGTTCCATTAGATCAAGTTTAGCTTAACAAAAGCAATATTCTTAGTAACTTTATACATGGATGAACCATCAACATTAATATTCCATGATTATGCAATTTTAGAGTGCAACTTTGGGTCGCTAGTCCACATTTTTTACAACCCATTAGCTCGGCATTTAAGGATATAGGAAAATGATCTGATTTGAGCCTAGTAGGAGTAGAGAGAGAAAAAGAAAAAAATGCAACCAATTAGGAGAAATAAGGGCCCAATTCAACTTAACCTAGATGAGAGCATCCCCAACACACCTATTGGACCAGGTATAGGACACACCACCCAAGTCCAAATCCAATAATAAATTATCATTAATGAAGTTCATAAGATCAATGCAACTATTATCTACAATATGGGATCCCCCAAAATTATCATCTATCATTAAGTAGAGTATTAAAATCCCTCATCACCAGCTAGTTTTGAAAAGAAAATTGAACTTTAAAGGTATTCAAACTCCCCCAAAAGTGCTTTCAAGTACTTTTCGAATTAGGAGCATAAATATTCGATAGCACCCAGGACAACTTATCCCTAGGAAAAGAAAAACAAGTAGCCACATGATTATAAAAAGAAAATAAAGCAGAGCTAGAAACCACCCTAGGATTCTAAAAAGTAGCCACCCCTCTAGAAGCACCATCATAATCAAATGCCTGATAGCCATAGTCCTTAAAAAATCTATTCTTAATTTTTTCAACCTTCTGAACACCCATTTTAGTCTACTTAATCAAAATGATATTAGGACAATGATCTCTCAGAAGATTTGCAAGAAGAATCTATTTATGAGGATTATTTAATCCTCATATGTTCTAGGAGAGGATCTTCATAGAATATTCCATGAGGGACTTGTCAGGCCCATCTCAAGCAGAGTAGCCTGTGAACCATAAAAAATATCACATTTTCTATCCCTCTCCCAGACTTTCTACAAAGAAGGCCTACCTCTACCCATCAGATCCGAACCATAATATAATTTCAACTAGTTCCTCATAGCCATTCCCACCACTGAAGTAGTAAATTTCTTCTCATGTCGATATTTAGAAGCAGAGGAAATAGGAACCCTAGTATCCTCTTCTTGAGAGTCACAAGAGTTACAAACATTGAAAAAAGAGGTGAGCACCAACTTATCCAACACAATAGTCTCCACCAATGACTCCATAAAGACAAATCCTTTGAGATCACAACTAGTTCCTCCACCAAGGAACCTAAAAACTCCTCCTTGGATGTTAAAAATAGAAAATTTGAGACCATCTTTAGAGGAGTCACCTTCTCTGGCTCAACAACAACAAGAGCCAAAGAATTAACACTAGCTTCCTCTGCCATATCC
This sequence comes from Sequoia sempervirens, assembly GCA_007258455.2. NCBI lineage: Eukaryota > Viridiplantae > Streptophyta > Pinopsida > Cupressales > Cupressaceae > Sequoia > Sequoia sempervirens. Next base: position 163,670 of record VDFB02353722.1, read on the forward strand.
AAAACATACTCCTTGGCATGTGAGGCCTTGACCTCACCTCAAATAAAACTTCCTCAATAGGGATAATTCCAACAGGATCAATAGAAGGTTAAAGATCACTCTTACCAAGAGCCTCACACAAAACACCAAGCTCTAATCTAGCAGTAACAATAGAGGCACGAAAAGGTTGACTAACACTCACTGCCTCCACCAATGGCTCAACAAAACTCTGCACCTCCCCTCAATCAATATGTTTCCCAATCTCCTTCCAAAATTTGGAAGGCATCGAGTCCTTTTGGGAAAGAGCCAAAACCTTTTGGGGAGGAACCTTAGGCTTCAGAGGATAGTTCTTCACCCAGTGACCCACCTTCTTGCAATGAAAATAGGAAAAAGGGATAGACTAAAACTCAATCACCTACTCCCAAACTCCCAACCTAGAATTAATCTTGATCAAAGATGGGAAATCTGTAGCTTGATCCAAAATCACACACAACCAAGCATAGAAAATTTGATGCTGTGAAGTAGTCACATCGTCAAGAGATAACAAATGTCCAAAGGTGGACATAATACCTTTGAAGAATTGCTCATCCCAAAATTTGAGAGGAAGCCCAAGCAAGAAAACCCACACAGGAGCTGAATCAAAATAACAAAAACTTAGAGAGAAACCCGCCTCCCATTTCTTCAACACTAAATTAGATTTTCCAATAAGCCAAGGCCTCCCACCAAGACCTTCAAAAGATCTTCTTCACAAGAGAATGAAAAAGAGAAGAATCCCTTTGCAAAGGGCTGCTACCTCAACCTAACCCTTCATATGCCAACGATTCTTATAAAAGTTGCAAACCAAGTCAATATTAGGATGGGGTCCCAAAAATTTATTGACCAACAAATGCTCCATTGATAAACTTCCCTTATCAATAATATAATCTGGGACAGAGACAAAATATTCACCATCAGGCGGGTCAACAAAGAAGTCCACTGGAGGCAAGGAACTCTTCTCCTTAAGCATTGCACCAAAAATATTTGACCAAGTCTTTTCCTTTAATGAGGTAGCAACTTGCTGAGAGCTTGAGAGTCCACAGAAGCCTCAGGAGCCAGAGAAAGAGACCCCACCTTGACCAAGGAATTACCATCAGGTCCCAAACTGCTAGAGAGAGGAATAAATTTTGAGTTACCCAACAAAGAGGACCCATAAGTTGTCCCATCCGAAAAACAACCATCCAACACCCTCCTAATGTTATACTGACTTTCGGCATTAACGCCAGCCCCAGGAGTAGGGCTTCTTTCCTTACCAAAATTTGAATTTACCTTACCCAAAACACCATCTATATCTACAATATCAACTCCACCCAATGACAACTCCATCCGTATTTGTACTCAAATCCACCTTGTTATACCTTCATTGAAAATAACGAATTTTTTTTTGAGAATAAACAACTTCAAGTCATTGGATCCCACAAGGGCTTGAAAATAAAAGCGCCAAGCATTAAAAATAAAGCCAAGGAGCATGAGCTTTTAGAAAATGATAAGACTAAAGCTCAAATGGATTCACATGTTGCCCAAATGGTATTTGAGTCACCAATTTCTACCTCCATGGAGACACTCATCATACATTGAAATCTTCAACACTACTCAATGATGCCAGGATGCCCATAACTCTTCACCTAGAATGTCTATAGTGTACAACCAAGATAACACAACTAAGAATGCAAAAAACACAAATATTATCAAAGCATCTACCCCACAAAACTTGAAAGGTAAATTGGTTTCATTGGAGCTCCTTAATGATATTATTGAAGTTATTTATGATTAGAAAGCTAAAATCATCATTATTTTTTTCCTCAAAGGCATCCCCTCTGAACAAGACTTCTTTAAATGGATTCATAATAACTAGGAACAAAAGGGATGGATTATAGAAAATATTAGGGGATTGGGTAGAAGATATACATACTATAATTTCATTGATCTAGACCATACTCGAGCTGCCTTACACTATGGTATGTGGATTATCTGCAGTGAAATATACTGTGCTCAAGCTTGGGTTCTTGACTTCTACCCACTAGGAATATCTAAATCCAAATACCCTATGTGTGTATAATTCTCATTCCTTAACCTAGCCTTCCATCCCTTTTTGCAAGACATCGCCTCTCAATTGGGTGGGCCTATGGTGCAAATAAAATTTTGACAAATGGGCTAGTTTACATGCGTAGCCAAGAGCATGTGTTGAAATAGACTTAAAAAAACCTCTTCTTGAATCCATGAAACTAGTTGGGCCTGGGTTTGAATTTAAAAAATGGATTACATATATAAATACATGTAATTCCTACTTCTATTTATGTTGGGAAGGCCATCTCATTCGAGACTATCTAGTTCATAAACCACATCTACAACAATCACCTCCAAACAATTCCAACTCTTCTATTGTCACCCCCACTAAAGAAAATCTAAAATATGCCCTTGTCACCCACACCATAGCCACAACCTACCTAACCCCTACATATTATACACCATCCTCCTCACCTCACCTCAAATCCCCAACTAGTCCTAAGTCCTTCAAATAAGTTGTGTCAGAAGATGTAAATAGAGCTGCTAAAAGACAAAGAGATTCTATATCCTTGTCCATACATAGTTTTATTGTGTCATTAAGCACAACTTAGAAAAATAGTCCCATGCAATCTTGGTCTAGATCACCCTCTAGGGAATTCCATTTTTACAGATAATATAGTGGATTCTCAAGTCTGCATCCCAGAGAACAAGTTCACTGCATTAATGACGAATGAGGAAAATTTTCCCAAATCTTCACAATGAGATGTCACATCCAACCTTGGAATGTTTAGGGTTTAACCATCCCTTATTAGAAGTATCATGTCAATAAATCTATTTAAAACAACAAAAATAATGTGATAATGATTTAGGAGGTGAAAGTAAATGTCATTCATTTGGATTCCATTCTTTCCTCTATTTGGCAAGAGACTCATTTTCTTCACACAAACCACATTGAGGGTAGTGGTGGGGCATACTTAGGTCTTGCTCCTTGGCTTTCCAAACATGTTGTGGCTTCTATATATGACCCACACAAGTGCTATATTTGTACCATTATTCTTTTCCAAGGCACTTTGTATGCCTTTTGTTCTATTTATTCTCCTAACTCCTCCTCTAAGAAAACTTAGCTTTGGGAATGGAGTCATCTTCATCTCCCTACTATCAAGTGGACTATGTGGGTGACTTCAACATGGTTGAGCATTCATTTGATCATAGTTGGGAAGTTCTTCCTTACTATCCCACACTAAATTTGAATCTTGGACTTTAGCTCAAAACTCCATGGGAGTCTATGATCCTATCTTGGGTAAAGTTATAAATCATATGCCACACTGGTTTACTTGGAATAATTATCGTGAGGGATATTTGAGGAGAATGAGTTGTTTGGATCAATTTTATATATCCATGAATTTTCATATTCTCCCCTCCCATGTTGGTCTTTTAGTTCAACTTGACCTCCCAACCACTCTTTTTGATCATATCCCCATCTTTACCACCCTTGCACTTATTGATTCCCCTACCCTTCCTAATGATCTTCCATACTAGTTAAATGTTTCCCATTTAAAGTTACAAGATTGCATTGATGAAATTTTAGCTATATGGAAAGCTAAACCAAAGCCTCAACATGATAGGTGGATCAACTAGTGGAAAAGAACCATCACCATTTCACTTTATTCCTTCATGACTATGGGCAAAGAGTTGCTACCAAACATTGTATATTAGAAAAATCCCTTAATGTCAACTAGAACATAATAATTCTCTTTTGATTTCCAATCCTCTTAATGAGAATAAAACTAAAATTTACTTAAAAATTTAGTTTTTACAAATGAAAAGGAGTCCAAATTCATGCTCATCTCTAATGGATCAAGGATGGGGATAGAGGTAAAATTTTTTTTTCTAGTTCTTACAACACAAACATAAAAAAGAGCATATCTCTAGTATTAGAGTTGCAGATGGATCCATACAAACCAGCCAATCTACTATTTTACAAATATTTTGTGAGTACTTTAAAAGCCTATTTATTAATGATTTTGTTGGTGATCCCCCCTTCCTATTATTGAAAAAAGTGTTGCAAGTCATATCCCTTATAAAATAGACCCTTATTATGCAACTACCTTGACCATCTCCTTTCCATTGACGAAATAGATGAGGCTTCCTATAGCATGGATTTGGATAAAAGTCTAGGAATTGTGGGGTCCCAATTGAATTTTATATATCTCTTTAGCCTCACCTATGCGAAGAATTTTATTATGTTTATCTTGAGGGCATTAAGACAGGCTCCTTGGGGACAATCATAAACAAAGGTTTGATAAAACTCCTCTCCAAAGGAAAAAAAATGCAGACATGGTGAATGGATGGTGGTATATTACCCTTCTTAACTTCTCATATAAAATTATTTCCAAAGCCTTGGCTCACAAATAAATTTTATAACCCAAGATTTTGTTAGGCCAGAATAAACTAGCTTTTTGGGTGGCAAATTTATTCTTGACAATTTGGTGCTAGCTTGGGTGGCTACTGAATGGGCTCTTGAAAATCTACTCAAGATGCTCTTTTTATCAAACTCAATTTTGATAAAGCTTATGATAACATTTTCTAGCCTTTCATTCTTAATATGCTAAAATGTCTAGGTTTTGGAACCATAATTTGATAGCTCATTTTATAATGTTGTTCATTGATGCTAATACGAGAGTTGCTATTAATGGATCTCTTTACCCCGAATTCCCCTTACAAAAATCTATATTCCAAAGCTTTCCTCTACCACCATTCCTATTTATTTTAGTTGTTGATTCCCTTGGTTACCTCTTTCAACATGCTCATACTTCTAAGCTTATGTTGGCTTTCAGTTGTTTATGTGTTAGTTTGTCCTTGATGACAAAACTGGCTTTGGTAATACATGATGGTTTTGGTGACACATTTACATGATCTTAGTGGTACATGATGATTATAGTTGATTTACATGGTATTTTCACATGACATATGTTTCATATGTAGTTACAGGTTTTTGATTTAGTCTTTGATTGGTTCAGATACATGTTGATGTTGACATTTATCATTTTGTAAGGGAAATTTTATGATCTTTGCATTTGAAACAGGTACTTGTGTGGCTTGGGAAATTCACCTTTTTATTTCACCAAAATATGAAAGTCACACTGGCATGAGTTTCACCAAAATATGAAAGTCACACCGATGAAATACTTAGGGGAGAATCTCACAGAATAAAGTATATTGGAGAAATAGGTTCGGCGAGACATTTGGCATTGGTATGAGTCTTTTTGAGATTCAAAGTTTTTCCGATTGAATTGATTTCATCGGTAAGATTAACTTCATCAGTGAGAAACTTGAAGGGCATGCCGAAATGTGGTTTCATCAGCAAAAGGGTGGTTATGTCTCAACGACCAAAAAATTACCATGGGGTGCATCTCGGTAAGACACAATGAAGTTTATGAAACATCTCCCCGACTCAGAATTGTCACAACGACATATAAAAATAAAGCGATACCTATCGGCGAGACTTGAAGGTTTTGGGGAAACTACAGGATGTTTCGGTGAAAGATCTAATGAACGTTGCAAGAGGATATCGCCCCAGATTTGAAATTTTCTCATCGACAAGACATTTGATGTGACAGTGCAAGTTTCAAATAACTCTTCATTCCTGCTTCAGCTAACACATTAATGGCACAACAGATATAATAGGGAAAATTTAATCAAAAGCATTATTGTTGAATCAATAGCAGAGGAGCCAACGAAGCAAACGAAGCCAAGGAATTATTTCATTCTGAAAAATTCAAACAAATATAGTAAGTTTTCACGTCTTAATTCCTTTGGTTTTAATTACTATCATTTTGAGGAAATGGAATCACCTAGCTCAGCGAAGTCGAAGGGTAGGAAACAGGGTGAAAGTAGTCAGCCGAAAGGAAAAAAATAGAAAACCGAGACAGAACATGAAGGCACAGAATGAAGACTAAATCAGGATCTCATTGACCAGTTTCCTGGCTCAGGGCCTAAAGCCAGAAGGTCTGCACAACATAGGGCAGAAGTTGATAAACTTGATGATAAATGCAAATTCATAGGAGACGTCTTGACCACCATAAGAGGGTATGAATTGTTTAATTTTCATTATCATCAGAGAAACCATTTTGAACCAGTATGCAATCCACATAAACTAAAGCTAGGAAAATTGGTGTGCCCTAATGTATTTGTAAATGCTGAATTAGTAAAATTGTTGGCTCATCACTATGACTCGAAGCAAAAAGCTATATGTGACCCCTCTGGAAAACCACAGATACATTTGTCAAAGGAGGAAATTGGGGAGGTTTTTAATTTGGAAGGGTTTTGCAATGAAGAAATCATATACGAAGAACTAGAGAGAGAATTCTCGAGAATGGATATGATCTATAAGGGTTGGAGGTTGCCAATTCACATAGTTAGACAAGGTAGCAAACCAGTTCCTCTACAGGATGATGATGTACCTCCTTATCATGTGGACCTGTTTGAACCCTATATGAAATACACTTATTTCTCAGTGTGTCAGGTATTGGGAATGGATGCCCCAGAATATATATAAATTGTGCCAATGATTATCACAACGGATATCTAGTATCATAATTCTCGGGCATTTGACTATGCCTCTTACATTTCTAAGGGACTTGATTCAGGACTGATGGCTATAAAAGGAGGATTTTCTACTCTTCATCTCATGAATTATTCATTGTTGATGCATTTGGTACTCTAGTTTGGATAGGAGTTAGGAGTATGGCCTTCGGAGATGAGAATTTCTCAGCTTAGTAAAGATTGTGAAGCATTACCAGTTCAATTGTGTATTGTTGTTTGGGATAGCAGGTTTGCTAATGCTAGTTTCATTCATTTTGAAGAATATTTTGTGAAAATGTTGTACAGATTGTATAATTATCCCTGTAATTATTCATTATCTGATGAGATAAAGAGATTTCTTTAGCCAAAAGATTTCAATGGGCCAATTGAACATAAATGGGGAGATTGGTATTGTTTGGAGGGAGCTACAATGATTAGAGTTTATGGGTTTGAAGATGCCCCTTTCATTCTGCCAAAAATAGTCCCAAATAGGATTGCGTATTTGGAGATTATCAGGTAGATGGATTACTGTAGTGTAATGAATTTTAGCTCTTTTGGAAAATAGGATTTTATGCCTAGTACATTGTGTTTTGGTGACTTTATTATGTTGGCCAAAGAAGGATATAATTTAATCCTCGACAAATTGCTTCAGTACAATATGAAGAGGGGACCACCTAGAAAGAATTTTGACCCAGAGGGGTATATCAATTGGGCTAAAATGAGGATAAAATTTGGAGGGTATCAGCATGTGCCCTATCCCTTTGATGATATGATTCAAAATCTGGAGGAAGAAGAAGTTGAAATGGTGGTTTAAAAATATAATCAAGGCCTGTAGGATGCAAAGCAATTGTCTTCTGGGGAAGAGACACTTAAGGATAATGTGCCACAAAGCCAACCTGAAAGGTATCTAGGTTGGGAACTAAGCAGTATGTTGGCCCAATCAGAGAATTGAGTGTTGAAGAAAGTGGAGAGGCAGATGTAAGGAATATTGAGTATAGATCATTTGTTTCAGATGATGAGTTCATAAATTCCCCATAATTCAAAGCATTTTTGTATAAACAAAAAGGAAAGGAAATAAGGGAGAAGGTTGATGATGTTACTATAGGAAATGAAGAGAAATTGTTGAACCAATTGAGAAAATGTGTGGATGAAGAGATGACAGGTATGACCCCTGAAAAAGGGAGGAAAATGTTAGAAAATTTTGGTGTCCTGATTTTCCTTGGGCTAGATCTCAATTCTGCCCTTGTCTTTGATAGTTTCTTAAGGGACAATAATGCTACACACAAGCTTGACAAAGAAAGTGTAATAGAGGTGTATGCTGGATCAAAATACAATACTGATGAAGGGTCATTGATGATTTGGGCCTTGTACCCACCCCATAGGAAATCAGTAGTTATTGACATAGAAAAGGAATTTGGACATTTCATGAATCTAAAGGTTGGAGATGCTGATCCTGTGGCTACTGCGGAAATTGGAATTAATATTGGAAAACTGAACAAGGAACAAATTCAGATGTTGATAAAGGAAAGAGAAATGTATAAAGCAAATAATTAAAGGATGTTGAGAGAAAATGATGGATTAAAAGATTTGGTAGGAATCACTATGAAGACACCCAGAATGCTTACTCAAGGAGAAAGCTCTCAGTCGAAAGATCATTAGGTAGGATCAAGTGCTTATTCCTAGGGAAAGCATGATGCAATTGTAGCAATATTCAAGAAAAGGCAAGATAGTTTAACACCTTGGTTGAATAAAATTTGTGGCAAAAATTCACATACCCTTGTTGCATGAAGGGAGCATGAAAGGATGGATGGATGAATTATGGAGAAGTTTCATGAAATAGACCAAAGAGGTGCTTCTAACAGTGCAACAATTGAAGCTGCAAATCATATTATAAATTGACATTGAAACTTCTATGATGAACTGCAAGGGGACGAATAGGGGTTGATAAGCGCTTCCAAGAAAATGTTGATTGCATTCTCTGATGACAATGGGGAACTTAAGGAGGCCACTACATGGAAAAATTAGTGTGAGTCATTGCTTAGCGGAGGATAAAACCTTAGAAGAAGTGAGCGAGCAGAATGAGAAGATAATAAAAATAGAAATCACGATCCGAAACACATTTGGAGATACAAATACATATGAGCATCGAGATTATTTGGATCATCTTTGTAAAACTCACTTGTGGCTAAACAGAGCTTAATTATCCTCTAATCTATTTGTTATGTAAACATATGACATTTATGAAAGGATGTGTCCTTTCATGTATTCAATGTATAAATATCTATTTCGATCACGAAATAGAGATAAGTAGAATATGATAGAAGGTAGGATAGAAAATATATAGAAGAATACAATGTTTCGCAATTATGAGACTATGATGCATGTTTGAAATTATGGAGATATCAATGAAGATCTTTTAATATGGTGTAGTCATTTATGGAATCAGTTGTTTATTGTGTTCATTGAAAGCATTATTGAAGTTGTCTCCAAAGTTGGTGTAACAAGTTTATATCCAATTTATCAATGCACATTTGTTGTATCTATATGATCAATTGATTGGTTCTTTCAAGTAAAGATTAAATCCTTTAAGTTGATCATAGTAATTAGAGAATGTCAGTTGGATTCTTAAGGAGAACTTGATAATCATAACCTCACATGTTTATACAAGTTATAAACTAAATATATGTTGAACAACTTGAATATTTGCTAGAAAGAAGTACCTGTTTTAGATTTCTCTTGACTCCACATACCCTATAAGGCACTAGTCTCCACATTTTCATCATTTGGTTTTATTCAATCCATTTTACATCTATTAACTTAACATATTAGGACTTAGTTTTTGAGTATTACTATAAAATTTATACCAAATTTTATTTGTCCACTTCCATCTGCCATCGTGGAAAAATCACTGTAAGAGAGAAGATCATAAGTCAAGTTTTCCCAATTCATATAGGTACACCCGTCTAGGTCTAGTAGCACCTAAAGAGTAGAAAGGTTAAGACATTTGGCTTTGTCTATTACCCTAAAACGTACCAAGAGATTGGCAACCTCTTGAGGTATTCTTACTTGCGTTTTTGAGAGCTAACAAATTGGTTAATCTACTAGGGAATTAACTCAAAATCTACGCCTTAATCATAGAGTCAGAAAACTTGTACAGACTCCGCTGGGAATAGTAAAAAACAAAAAATTTCTCACTTTTAAGAAAGTGAGTGGCGACTCTGATAAAAAAATTGCAACATGAATGGAAGAAGATCTGAATATAGGGGAGGTCATACTGGAGCCCCTGCTGGCAGCAGTAAGTGGACACACAAGGATGATAGGGTTGATAATGGTAAAAGGATAAGTGAGGACATGTGCATGACGAACAAAGAAAAATCATCAATACCACATTGTGAAACATATGACTGTTATGAAACATGGAGAGATAATTTAAGTGCAGAGCCTTATACCCGAGAAGATCAAAGAAATTCTTTTTACGGTCCTCAGAAACAGGCTGAGTTTAGAGTTGAACTTGAGGCTGAACGAATCATAAATCGACAAGAATATGACTTGAAAATGAAAGGTGATCATAATGAACTTATTGATCATGAATCTCCTCAAGAAAATTATGAATCTTTAAGCTATGAAGAAGTTAAAGCATGGTTTGAATCTTAGAAAAGGGAGAGGGAAGAATAGGAGAAAGCCCAGATGATACAAGTAATGAGAGAATTCAAATTGTAGAAGTCTCAGAACATTACTCAGACAACCAATTGCCCCCCAAAGTATGTACCACCTCATAAGAATGGTAACCATGGTGCAGGGCCTTCTAATCCACCAAGGGTTCCTCACCATCAAGCAGGGAATCAATACACATAGCCAAATCATCCACCTCATATTCCCACACAATATACAAATATGCAACCACCTCATAATCAGCATTATGCACCACATCATCATACACAATTCAATAATCTGATGTACCAATATTGGTATCCACCTAACCCTTCCCCTCACTAGTATACAACAATGATAAGATAGTTTGATTTAGCAGGGTTTCAATTATACCTTTATCCCATGGATGGCAGTTGGAGAGGTTTGATGCCTAAGTTTATAGGGAGTAGTGCAATTTTTGCTGAAGACCATTTAAGGAGTTTCAATGCCTTCATTCAAGATTTGGATGTACCTTATGAAGATTTACATATAAGGCTATTCATGATGTCGCTTACTGAAGAAGCCAGAGATTGGTTCAACAGCCTAACAACAACCTCTATTGATTCTCTCCAAATATTTCAGGACCGATTCTTTGAGCAATATGGGAATCAAAGTGCACCTGATGCTACTCTTCATGAATTGATGCGAATTCAAAAAAAACAGAATGAATCAATTTATGATTTCAACCGAAGATTCAATAAACTGCAAAATAAAATACCTCCTAGATCAAAATTGTTAGGCTCTGTGGCATTGAGTGTTTATTTGAATGTGTTCGATCCTAAAACAGGGTATGAACTAAGAAATGGGTTCCCAAGAGATTTGGCTGAAGCCCAGAAGACAACATTAACAATTGAAAACAATAGGAGGGCTGCTGGGATAATTGATAAAAGAGACAACCCAAGGGCTCCCCAAAAAACCAATAATTATCAATACAAACAGGAGAACACATACTGGAATGAAAGGCCGAGGTTACATGACATGCCTTATAACACAAACTAGAAAGATGGAAAACCTATAATAGATAGGCCTAGAAACATAGAAACTCCTGATCCACTGAGGAAGAAGGGAACCTATATGGTAAGTAACAATTATTTTTGTGAAGTTTGTGATAAGCCACATTGCCCAGATTATTGTGTTGTAGCCCAAAGAATGCAAGAAGAAGGAATGTTGATGGGAAATAGTGGAGAAGATCACACAGTGTATTTGACTACAAATACTTTTCACCATGTTGAGGAGAGATACTCATCTTCAGAGGATGAAGGTTATGAGTATGATGTTTCAAATCAGAAATATAATTTCCATATGGCTGAACAACAGGTCCTTTCTAACTTTGAAGAAGATTATACAAAGCCACATTCTCTTGAAATAACTACTCAATGCAGTATGAGGAAACTTACTGAAGAGGAGATAGAGAGATTAACTATTTCTATAGTTGAAGAAGCAAAGAGTAAATACTGGTTGAGAAATAGGATAGTAAATGAGAAGGAAGGTGTCCCCAGGGGAATCTTTATGAAAGAGAAAAAGGCAACACAAGGAACTATGAAAAAGATAAAAAATAAACAACATGATAAAGGTGAACAAAAGCCTGTCCAAAAGGAGGAAGTGAAGGAATTACACACATAAATGCAAAAGCCTGATCATCCAATTAAAAGAGAAAAGGAAGAAAATAAAGGAGAAACGTCAGAGAAAAAGAAAATGGTTAAAGTGGAGGGTTCTTCTTTTGACTTCACTCAGGCTTTATCTCAGGTAAAGATGTCTATTCCACTACTTGAGATGATGAAAATTAAGGAATATAGAGATAGTGCTATCCAATTAATAACAAATGGGAATGAAAGACATGTGAATTCTGAAAGTAAGATGGCCACTAAAACTATTAATAAGCAAGAGAAATTGAATATCCCAGAAGTATGCCTTAGTAATGCATTATTGAGTCCTCCACAGGTTGATCCTTTTTTCACTACCTTACTCATAAATAAAAAACTACTAAGGAATTATATGATAGACTCTGGCGCTGCTATAAATATCATGCCAGTAGGAGTTATGAAACAACTTGGCATGTGGGTGGATACCAATGGAGGTAAGTGCTATGCAATGGATAACCGACCTGTTCTTGTGGTGGGTATAATGAAAGATGTTGAAGTCAAGCTAGCTGCTTATCCTCAGGTGGCCTATAACATTGATATAATAGTAATTGACACCCCTCAGTTTGGGATGCTTCTATCAAGATAGTGGACAACTGTAGTTGGTGGAAATGTCTAGTTTGATCTCTCTTATGCAACAATTCTGGTAAATGGTTAGGAAGTGAAGTTATACAGGAAGCCAAGGATGAACCAGGTTGTTGACTATGTACCACAAGATCAAATCAATTATTTTTGTGATGTCGATTTTGGGAGTTTTATGATAGAACCAGCCTAGCTAGAATTAGTCAATGCTGACCCAATTGAAAAGCATGTGGGACAAAATTGCAATGGTGTGTGGAAAATGTATTTTGATGGAGCATGCAACCAAGAGGGTAATGGAGTAGGGATAGTTTTTGTTTCACCTGAAGGTATTACATTTAAGTATTCATTCCTATTAACATTTGAATGTACAAATAATGTGGCAGAATATGAAGCTTTATTGACAGGTTTGAACATAGCTGTGAAACATAAAATCAAGTTGCTGGCTGTTCTAGGGGATTCTGAGTTGGTTGTTTCACAATTTAAGCCCAAGTATGCAGCAAAACATAAAAGATTGAAACAATATAGAAATGTTGTATGGGACACAATTGAGTTGTTTGATGCCTTCTCAATTGAGTGGATTGATAGGTCAAAGAACATAATGGCAGACTTTCTAGTAAATGTGGCACTGAAAAGAGATGACATTACACTAGCTGGAGTATCACAAACTGAGTTCAAGATAAGGCCTACTGTGCCTGATAACATATATAGTTGGTAGGTCTTTAATGATGATACTAACCTTTTGAAATTCCTCCATTGTATAGATCAATATGAAGCCCAAGAGATTGATTTCAACGCCTTTTTTGAAGAAGTGGATGGGAAGCAAACAATATTTGGGAAGGAGATCTTATAGCTCAAAACAAATAAGCTTGCTAAAGGCTTAGTGGAATTGGAGAGGGTGTATGATGGAAATGATTGGTCCCTCATAAAACAAACACCAGTCAAAAGGGAAGATATTGAAGAGATTAACTTGGGGATTGAGATGGCACCAAGAAAGGTGTACAGAGGGAAGAAGATAAGCCCTAAAATTAGAAAAATGCTGATAGAGTTGCTGAGAAAATATAAACATGTGTTTTCTTGGTCTTATGAAGAGCTAAAAGCATACAAGGAAGATTGGTTTCAACATGAAATACCATTGAAACCAGATGCTAAGCCATTTAGACAAAAGCACAGACCCATAAATCCAACATTAGAGCCTAAAATGGAAGAACAATTGGCAAAGTTCAGAGATGGGGGAATCATTAAACCAATCAGGCATTCAACATGGGTCTGAAACTTGGTCCCTGTGAGAAAGAAGAATGGAGATATCAGGCTATGTGTATGCTTCAGAAATCTAAACATGGCATCCCTCAAAGACAATTATCCTCTACCCAATATGGAGGCTATATTACATAAGGTAACAGGGTGCAAACTATTGTCTATGATGGATGGGTTTTCAGGGTATAACCAAGTCAAGGTCAAATAATCTAAGCAATATAAGATGGAATTTACAACTCCTTGGGGGACATATGTATACATGAGAATTCCATTTGGTCTTACAAACGTAGGAGCAACCTTCCAAAGAGCTATGGATGTAGTATTTGTAGATTTGATCAATGCTATCATGGTGGTGTATTAGGATGACCTCACTGCTTACTCAAAGAAGGCTGAAGATCATGTACAACATCTAGAGAAGGTATTTATTAAAGACTTAGAATATGGTATCAACATGAACCCTAAGAAGTTTCATTTTGTAGTCACAGAAGTTAAGCTCTTAGGACACATTGTTTCAAAAGAAGGGATTAAGATAGATCCCGAGAGGGTTGAGGCCATTGATAAAATTACTATCCCTAAAACTGTCAAGGCTATACAATCATTCTTTGGATAGATCAACTTTGTCAGGAGATTTGTTTCTAACTTTGCTGAGATCATTAAACCCATATCAAAAATCTTGAGGAAAGGACAAAAAATAGAATGGACTGCAAAGGATTTGGAAGCTTTTATATTGATCAAAAGGGCCATCAAGGAAGCTCTTGTCCTTAAGTCTCCGGATTTTGCAAAGCCTTTTCAGATATTTTCATTCGCCTCAATGCACACTATTGTTGCTGTTATGTTACAGAAGAATGAGGATGGTCATGAAAATCATGTGTCTTTCTTCAATAAGTCATTATAGGGGTATGAATTAAAGTATGATATAATGGAAAAATAGGCATTTGCATTAGTGAAAGCTATAAAATCTTTCAGGCCATATCTTTTTGGAGCAAAGGTGATTTCATATGTTCCTCATGAAACTATCAAGGATATTCTGACACAGTCTGAAGTAACAGGAAAAAGATGTAGATGGATTAACAAAATCCAAGAGTTTGACATGGAGATATAGATTACTAAACTAGTAAGAGGTTAGGGCTTGGCTAAGTTAATGGAAGAAGTGAACATTGAAGCAAATCAAATTTGCAATGTAGAAGAAGAGACTGCAATTGCAAGCATTGAGCATACTCTATGGTATGAAGTTATTATGCATTACCTTAAATACATGAAGTGTCTAGAGGGATTGAGTGATAGCTAGAAAAGAACTCTGAAGTTGCAGGCATCTAAGTATGTCTTCATGGATGGAGATTTGTTTTGGAAGAACATGGATGGTATACTAATGTTATGTCTAGATGAATCACAAGCCAGACATGTCTTAAGTGAAATGCATGAAGGGGTTTGTGGAGGAAATTACTTAGCATAGACAACTGTGCATAAAATTCTCAGGGCAGGTTATTACTGGCCAAAGGTTTTTAATGACTCTTTTACATATGTAAGAAAATGTGAAGCATGCTAGAAATTCTCTGGAAAATTGAAGTATCAAGGAGCTTTGCCACTTCAACCCCTGCAGGCTGATGCCCCTTTTCATCAATGGATAATTGATTTCATTTGAGAGATACAAGAAAAATCGAGTGGAGGACATAAATGGATACTGGTGGCCACTGATTATTTTACCAAATGGGTAGAAGCAATACCAACTAAATAGGCTACAAGTAAATTTGTAACAAATTTCTTAATGGATAACATCATTACCAGATTTGGTGCACCATTAAGGATGATCACAGACAATGGGATGTGTTTTAGATAAGATGAATTCAAAAAAATTTGTAGCACATATGGCATTACCATTTCTTATGCAGCCCCTTACCATCCACAAGCTAATGGTCAGGCATAATCTAGTAACAAAAGTCTTCTAAAGATTGTAAGGAGGATGTTAGGTCAAAACAAGAAAGCTTGGGATTTAAAATTGAAACTGGCTGTTTGGGCTGATAGGATTATTGTAAAAAAAGAAATTGGAAAATCCCCATTTGAATTGGTGTATGGAATACAAGCCAAAATGCCTTTACATAATTTGTTACCAGTCTACAAGTTTTTCCTTCAGGAAGATTTGGATATTCCAGAACCTATGGAGGAGAGAATGGAGCAACTAGCTGAACTTGATGAAATAAGGAGAGTTTCCCAAAATCAAAACATAAAGTTATAGACACAGATGAAGTATCTATTTGATAAAAAGGTGAAAGATAGAATATTTGAAGAAAATGACTTAGTATTGATGTGGAATGCAAGGTGTCAGGAGAAGGGCAAGCATGGGAAATTTGAAGCCTTGTGGCTGGGGCCTTTTGTGGTTGTTGGAAAGAAAGGTGAAGATTCATATTATCTACAAAATATGGTTGGTGAAGATCAGGAGTTTCCTATACATGGTCAATTTCTAAAGCATTTTTTCTCTTGAACAATACAAAGGATTAAGGGTTGCCAATGCATGGACAACTCTAAACAATCCTGTCAAAATTCTATCTTCCATGCACAATAGTCTAGGAAATAAAAGGAACAGGAATTGTCAGTATATGGACAATCCTGATTTTCCTTCTTTCAAATAATTTTTTTTCCATGTACAGTAGTATAGGGTCACATTCATTTTCTATTCATTCCATCATGCTCACATAATCCATCACATTGAGTTTGGTTTGCTCACCTAGAAAATTTGGATCCTTGCAATGATCTTACAATCATTCATCCCTAGACGGAGCCACTGTTAGAACTGTAAAATTTTGAAAATTTTATAGTTAATGAGTCTACAAAATAGTCCTCACCATAAACACAATTTCCTATTTTCATAATATTTTTTCCCATATTTTTCCATGTGGTTCCATTGTTTCCATTGGGTCATGCATATTTCACTACATAATCCATATGGGCAAGAGAAGGATAGGGTCTCCCCAATTTATAATGTTTTTCCACTAATGAATACTTATTGCAGACTATTGGCAAGACTTCAGAAAGATCACACCGATCAAAATTTATACTCAAGCACTTATCGGCAGAACACATCTATTGTCTCAGCAACAGAAAAGTCATATCAGCAAGAGAGTTGTTATTGGAATGAGTCATAGCGAACTCACATATGTCTCACCGACTAGCACATTGAGTGATGTATCAGCCAAACAAAATATTATCGGAGTAATGTCTTAGAGAAAGCATTGGGTCTTGCCGATAAAGCACAATGGGATTCCATCAGAAGGCTATCGGGAGGAAGTCACATAGTCTTTCTGACTCAAATGTCACATTGATAAAGATATGCATCAGCAAGAGAAAGGGTCATCGAAATGAGTTTCACCGAAATATGAAAGTCACACTGATGAAATACTTAGGGGAGAATCTCACCGAATAAAGCATATTGGAGAAACAAGTTCGGTGAGACATTTGGCATTGGTATTTGTATTTTTGAGATTCAAAGTCTTTCCGATTGAATTGGTTTCATCGGCAAAAGGGTGGTTATGTCTTAGTGACCAAAAATTTACCATGGGGTGCATCTTAGTAAGACATAATGAAGTTTATGAAACATCTCCCTGACTCGGAATTGTCATAGCGACATATAAAACTAAAGCGATACCTATTGGCGAGACTTGAAGGTTTTAGGGAAACTGAAGGATGTTTCGGTGAAATATCTAATGAACGTTGCAAGAGGATATCACCCTAGATTTGAAATTTTCTCACCGACAAGACATTTGATGCGACAGTGCAAGTTTCAAATAACTCTTCATTCATGCTTCAACTGGCACATTAATGGCGCGATAGATATAACAGGGAAAATTTAATCAAAAGCATTATTGTTGAATCGATAGCAGAGGAGCCAGCGAAGTGAACGAAGCCAGGGCATTCTTTCATTCTGAAAAATTCAAACAAATACAGTAAGTTTTCACGTCTTAATTCCTCTGGTTTTAATTACTGTCATTTTGAGGAAATGGAATCGCCCATCTTAGGGAAGTCGAAGGGTAGGAAACAGGGTGAAAGTAGTCAGCTGAAAGGAAAAAAATAGAAAGCTGAGATAGAACATGAAGGCACAGAACAAAGACTAAATCAGGATCTCATTGACCAGTTGCCTAGCTTAGGGCCTAAAGCTAGAAGGTCTGCACAACTTAGGGCAGAGTTGATAAACTTGATGATAAATGCAAATTCATAGGAGACGTCTTGACCACCATAAGAGGGTATGAATTGTTTAATTTTCATTATCATCGGAGAAACTATTTTGAACCAGTATGCAATCCATGGAAACTCAACCTAGGAAAATTGGTGTGCCCTAATCTATTTGTAAATGAAGAATTAGTAAAATTGTTGGCTGATCACTATGACCTGAAGCAAAAAGCTATATGTGACCCATCTGGAAAGCCACAGATACATTTGTCAAAGGAGGCAATTGGGGAAGTTTTTAATTTGGAAGGGTTTTGCAATGAAGAAATCATATACGAAGAACTAGAGAGAGAATTCTCGAGAATGGATACGATCTATAAGGGTTGGAGGTTGCCAATTCATAGAGTTAAATAAGGAAGCAAACCAGTTCCTCTGCAGGATGATGATGGACCTCCTTATCATGTGGACCTGTTTGAACCCTATATGAAATACACTTATTTCTCAGTGTGTCAGGTATTGGGAATGGATGCCCCAGAATATATGTCAATTGTGCCAATGATTATCACAACAGATATCCAGTATCATAATTCTTGGCCATTTGACTATGCCTCGTACATTTCTAAGGGGATTAATTCAGGACTAATGGCTATAAAAGGAGGATCGTCTACTCTTCATCTCAGGCATTATTCATTGTTGAAGCATCTAGTACTCTATTTTGGCTAGGAGTTGGGAGTATGGCCTTCGAAGATGATAATTTATCAGCTTAGTAAAGATGGTGAAGCATTACCAGTTCAATTGTGGACTGTTGTTTGGGATAGCAGGTTTGCTAATGATAGTTTCATTCATTTTGAAGAATATTTTGTGAAAATGTTGTACAGATTGTATAATTATCCATGTAATTGTTCATTATCTGATGAGATAAAGAGATTTGTTTAGCCAAAACATTTCAATGGGTCAATTGATCATAACTGGGGAGATTGGTATTGTTTGGAGGGAGCTACAATGATCAGAGTTTATTGGTTTGAAGATGCCCCTTTCATTCTGCCAAAAATAGTCCCAAACAAGATTTCATATCTGGAGATTGTCAGGCAGATGGATTACAGCAGTGTAATGAATTTTAGCTCTTTTGGGAAGCAGGCTTTTATGCCTAGTACATTGTGTTTTGGTGACTTTACTGTGTTGGCCAAAGAAGGATATAATTTGATCCTCAACAAATTGCTTCAGTACAATATGAAGAGGGGACCACCCAGAAAGAATTTTGACCCAGAGGGGTATATCAATTGGGCTAAAATGAGGATAAACTTTGGAGGGTATCAGCATGTTCCCTATCCCTTTGATGATATGATTCAAAATTTGGAGGAAGAAGAAGCTAAAATGGTGGTTGAAAAATATAATCAAGGGCTGCAGGATGCAGAGCAGTTGTCTTCTGGGGAAGAGACACTTAAGGATAAGGTGCCACAAAGCCAACCTGAAAAGGTATCCAGGTTGGGAACTTAGCAGTATGTTGGCCCAATTAGAGAATTGAGTGTTGAAGAAAGTGGAGAGGCAGATGTAAGGAATATGGAGTATAGATCATTTGTTTCAGATGATGAGTTCATAAATTCCCCTGAATTCAAAGCATTTTTGTATAAACAGAAAGGAAAGGAAATAAGGGAGAAGGTTGATGATGTTAGTACATGAAATAAAGAGCAATTGCTGAAGGAATTGAGAAAATGTGTGGATAAAGAGATGACAGGTATGACCCCTAAAAAGGGGAGGAAAATGTTAGAAAATTTCGATGTCATGATTTTCCCTGGGATAGATCTCAATTCTGCCCTTGTCTTTGATAGTTTCTTAAGGGACAACAATGCTACACACAAGCTTGACAAAGAAAGTGTAATAGAGGTGTATGTTGGATAAAAATACAATACTGATGAAGGGTCATTGATGATTTGGGCCTTGTACCCACCCCACAGGAAATCAGTAGTTATTGACATAGAAAAGGAATTTGGACATGTCATGAATCTAAAGGTTGGAGATGCTAATCCTGTGGCTACTGTAGAAATTGCAATTAATATTACAAAATTGAATAAGGCACAAATTCAGATGTTGATAAAGGAAAGAGAAATGTATAAAGCAAATAATGAAAGGATGATGAGAGAAAATGATAGATTAAAAGATTTGGTAGGCATCACTATGAAGACACCCAGGATGCTTACTCAAGGAGAAAGCTCTCAGTCAAAAGATCATTGGGTAGGATCAAGTGCTTATTCCCAGGGAAGGCATGATGCAATTGTAGCAATAATCAAGAAAAGGCAGGATAGTTTAACACCTTGGTTGAATAAAATTTGGGGCAAACATTTACATAACCTTGCCGCATTAAGGGAGCATAAAAGGATGAATGAATGGATTATGGAGAATTTTCATGAAATAGAACAAAGAGGTGCTTCTAACAGTGCAACAATTGAAGCTGCAAATCACATTATAAATCAACATCGAAACTTCTATGATGAATTGCAAGGGGACGAACAAGGGTTGATAAGTGCTACCAACAAAACATTGATTGCATTCTCTGATGACAAAGGGGAACTTAAAGTGGCCACCAGATGGAAAAATGAGAGTGAGTCATTGCTTAATGAAGTCATGAGGATAGCTTCTATGGAGGATAAAACATTAGAAGAAGTGAGTGAGCAGAATGAGAAGATGATAAAGATAGAAATCACAATCCGGAACATAGTTGGAGATGTGGATACATACAAGAGCCAGGATTATTTGGATCATCTTGCTAAAACTCACTTGTGGCTAAACAGAGCTTAATTATCCTCTAATCTATTTGTTATGTAAACATATGACATTTCTGAAAGGATGCATCCTTTCATGTATTCGATGTATAAATATCTATTTCGATCACGAAATAGAGATAAGTAGAATAGGATAGAAAATATAAAAAAGAATAAAATTTTTCGCAATTATGAGACTATGATGCATGTGTGAAATTATGGAGATATCAATGAAGATCTTTTAATATGGTGCAGTCATTTCTGGAATCAGTTGTTTATTGTGTTCATTGAAAGTATTATTGAAGTTGTCTCCAAAGTTGGTGTTTTTTTGGTTATTTAAACTGGTGTAACAAGTTTATATCCAGTTTATCAGTGCACATTTTTTGTATCTGTATGATCAACTGATTGGTTCTTTCAAGTAAAGATTAAATCCTTTAAGTTGATTGTAGTAATTAGAGAATGTCAGTTGGATTATTAAGGAGAACTCAGTAATCATAACCTCGCATGTTTATACAAGTTATAAACTAAATATATGTTGAACAACTTGAATATTTGCTAGAAAGTACCTGTTTTAGATTTCTCTTGACTCTGCATACCCTATAAGGCACTAGTCTCCACATTTTCATCATTCAGTTTTATTCAATCCATTTTACATCTGTTAACTGAACATATTAGGACTTAGTTTTTGAGTATTGTTATACAATTTATACCAAATTTTATTTGTCCACTTCCATCTGCCATCGTGGACAAATCACTGTAAGAGAGAAGATCATAAGTCAAGTATGCCCAATTCATCTAGGTACACCCACCTAGGTCTAGCAGCACCTAAAGAGTAGAAAGCTTAAGACATTTGGCTTTGTCTGTTACCCTAAAACATACCAAGAGATTGGCAACCTCTTGAGGTATTCTTACCTACATTTTTGAGAGCTAACACCATCTTTGTGAATTAAGAATGTATGTTGGCATTCGTGGTAGAAGACTTTGACTTCAAACTTCAAAGTATTATTTCTTTTGATAAAGTCTTCAAAATACTTGAAGGAAAGGAAAAAGTAGGGAAAATTCATTTTCGTATTTCAATGTGCAAAATTCTAGAACCGTAGCCGCCGCCATGGGTATTTTGTGAATGCATATTTTTGGTAAAATCTTCTTAGTTGAGTGCTGTAGATAGTAAAATAAACTAACTATTTGAGCTTGGTGAGTTTGTGAAAGGTTTTGAACTGGATAAAGTTGTATTTGTGAAGGAAAAGACAAGGCAACAATAGTAGAAGCTATCCCAACTCAGTTGGATGGTTATTAGGTTTTGAGTCTTGTCTTTTAGTTCGGTTTTTTCATCGAAAATAGGTATTATTTCTGTTGAAAATTATTTCTTGAAGCAAATGATTAAAGGAAGCTAATGTTTTTAAAGGTTCGAGCTATAACTAAAATATTTTGATAACTTTGATAAAGGATTTGGTTTTGAAAAGAAAAAAAGAGATTATTGGGCAATAACAAAAATAGTTTCATTTTTTTTGTAATCTTTGTAAATTTTTGGTTTAAGAGTTGGTTTGCAAGAAAATACTCATGGGTTGTAACTAAAATTTTGTTATTTTGTTAATGGGTGTGTTTAAGAAGGATTATCTAGGGTTTTCCATTGAAACCCTAACTCAAAGTTGCTTTGAAAGTTACATAAATTGTATACAAAGGATATATTGCATCTTTATAAGATGGATTTTTGGCATTTCTCAGGTGATAGTGAAGAGAAATTTTGTGAGACATTACGCTTAATTCTTACAGTGACAAGAAGTTGTATTACATTTAAAATCCCTCTGAATCTTAGATATATGTATAAAGGAAGAAGTTTTCATTCTCATACAATATTCTTCATTGTGCTTATTGAAATTTTTTATAGTATTTTATTGAAATTCTAGGACTGCATAATGCACTTCTAGGGTTCTAATAGAATACTGTAATTGTGTTGCATTGTAAAGGAGTTGGTGCTCATGTATTTTATGAAGTTGGTGCTTTTTATTTTTGTGGAGTTGCTACTCTTGAATTTTGTGGAGTTGGTGCTCCTGAACTTTGTGGAGTTGGTGCTCCTGAACTTTGTGGAGTTGGTGCTCCTGAACTTTGTAGAGTTGTGCTCTAAGTGAATAAAGAGAAAGTTTTTCGAGTGGTTTTATTCCCCAAGAGGGTTTTCCAATTATGACATATAATGTGTTATGTGTTGAGTCTTGGTGTGATTGTTTTTCATGCCTATCTGATTTTCATAAGTTATTAGATGCATTAATGTCTATTATCAATTCGTATTTTTGGAATGTTAATGTGATCTATTGTTACAATGTTATAAGTACTTTCACAATCATATGTTGCAAATTGATCTCAAATTTATGTTTAACCAGACATGTTTTGCATGCTGTGATGAAAAGGATTTAGTCTATCACATCACATGTTCATTCATGGATTCATAGTTCAAGATTGTTAAGTTTCAATCTATCATAATGTGCTAAAGTTTTTTGTTGTCTCAATACTTATCATATGTCATTCAAATGCTCAGTTATTGCAGTGTCTTAGCTGAATTAAAATCTAGTGGTCTTAAAGTGATTCATTAATGTTGGTCTTCATGTACATAGTCTTACAAGTTGCACCTGATTTTTCATCATGCTTTGATTGTTAAACAATGTCAGTCAAGTGCAAAATATCTCACACAAGTTACATTGACATAAGCTGCCTAAATGAATTGAGTTAATGTTGTCATATCTTGTTTATCTCTTTTCATGAATGCTCTCAAAGTAATTACTCTGTCTGTTATCAATAAAAAAGATATCCAAACTAGAATTCTTTCTCAAATTTCAAAAGGTTTAAATTTTTGATCTTCTATCAGACACTGATTCACCCCCTCTTAGTGTTTTTCCATACTCCAATACCTTATCCATGTAATTCAATGCCTAATATTGTCAAAGCTTTTAATTCCAATTTTTTTGATGATAATATGTTTTTAATCCAAAATATAGCAGATGAAGTAACACATACTCGTTGTTTTGGATTTATTTTGTACTATCTTAGGATCTAGCTTTTCCATGAATAAAATTGAATTCATTATAAATATCCCTAGCCCATATCCCCCTTGGATCCCTACTGAATGGTGTGAAATTAAACATGGTACCATCACCAGATACCTTGGAATTCCCTTTTGAATTGGAGTCTCCCTAAAATACATGTGGAATTGGCTTATGAACAAATTCAAAGGAAAACTTTTGAGTTGGACTAATTAGTTCCTTTCCATAGTTAGTCGCATCCAAATTACCAATAAAATACTCTTGGAGAATCATGTTTATATCTTATCTTGCTGGATACCATCTAAAATTTTCTATAACCAACTAAACTAATCATGATTTTTGTTTGGGCCAAATGGGGAAAAAAAGAAAGGATCTCCTTCAAAATATTTGTTACATTTCAATCAACCAAAGGATAGAGATGGTTTAGGGATTATTGACCCTCACACTCAGGGAATTTGCCTCATCAACAAATGGATTGTGCGAGCTCTCGAAGGAGAGGCTCCTTGGAAGTATTTGGTTTGATTTTTTGTTCAATCTACAATTTCTAGCCATGCCTAGGATAAGGAACGATTGGAATGATAAGCTCCTACTATCTCCTTATTTCAAAACTCATGGGTCTACTCCATTAAAATCTATGTAAAAAGAATGGAAAATCACCTTGAATAAGTGTGTTTGGTATGACCAATCCTTTAGTTACAACCTTATCTTTACAAACTCTTCCATATGGTCGAATCGTCCAATTCAGCAAGATGAAAAACCCCTTGGGGCTATTAAAAGTTTTAAAGGAAAGAATATTTTTAAAAATTAAATTCATTTTTTTTGTGATTTATGGGATCACATTAGCTTCAGTAGGAAGTCTTGGAAATAATTATGAACTAATTTCAACATGGAATTTCCCACTAAACAACTTCTTCTTCAAATACAACTTGTCCCCACTGATCTTTTTTATATTCTATCTTCTCCTTGTCATTCTAGCTTTTTGAAAGATTGGAAATGGCCTAATAAACATAATATCCACTTATTTCCCCTCAAAACCTTCTATAGACAACTCCTCCCCTCAATTTTTCTTTCACCTCATCTCAATGTCAAGTAGAACTGGAAGTTTAGTCAAACAAAGTGGAATGTGATGAGCCATCAAATTTGGAAGTTTAAATTTGATGCTCAATCTCAACTCTTGGCTTGGAAGATTCTTCATGTTAAGCTACCTATTGGTAATAACCTCAAATTTCTCCATCCTCCATTATCATGTCCCTTTTGTGCTAAATCTAAATCTATAAAACATGCTTTTTGGTTTTTCTCTCATGCTCAAAACTTGTGGCATTCCCTTTTTCTTTGATTCTCACCCTCTTCAATCACGCTTTGTCATGGAAAACAACACTCCTTGGTGTCTCGCCTCACCAAAATATCCTCACTCAACTATGAAGGCATGCCATCTTCAAATTCATTTGGAATTTTTCTTACTTTGCAATATTTTCTAGCATCTCTTAGCCTCTTAAAATTGAAACTCAAATAATTTTTTGGAATCTCTCTTTACAAATTACAAATTTGGTTGATGCGCTCTAGGATTATTTAGAAACTAAAAATGATCTTAAAATATCCATTTAGAATGTTCAAGCACAATTACAATAAATTTCAAAGGATAAACAACTTACTAAGGAGTTTGTTTCTTGGAGGACTTGGAGGCTATGGAGGCTTTTTTTCTTTTTTGGATGCTGAGCTAGACTTAGGATTTCTTCAAAATGGTTTTTGTTCAGTGTTTCAAGTTTTTTTTATTAGCATTGTTCAATATCTTCTTGGAAAAGATCCCCTTATTGTATTTCTAGTTATTGGAATTTTTGTAATTATTGTTGCTACAACATGTTTTTCTATTTTTGTACTCTCTAATTGTGGCCTAGAACTGTTGTAATTATTGCTACTATAGTAGAATGTCTTTCTTTTTGTTACTCTCTAATGGTGGCCTGAAAATGATATATTTATTGTTGATGTAGTAGCATGGTTTGCTATTTTTCTACTCTCTAATGGTGGCATGTTAGGCACTAGTGCCTTCTGTTTCAGTTTTCTTTATGATGTAATCTAATTTATTCTTATTTATCTAATGAAAAAAGAAAGCTCCATCAATATTGGTCTCTCTACCACAATGGATAGGTCTACATTAAATTCACCAATTACTCACACATACAACCTTGCATCTCCATTCCTCCTTCACACACAACCCCACAAATGGCCTCTATAGTATTTGTAAGTTGTCATTTTTTAAAGGCTATGTTTTTGGGTTTTTGCATGATCTTAGGTGCAACTTTTTTCTCTTTTGTATATCTTTATTGCATGTAATGGGCGAAAAACATCAAATTATTGCAAGCTCATCCCACGTAGGTGGTTGCATCATTGGAGGCATAATGTAACCACCACATCACCATTTGTAACTTTTTATTTTTATTTTTACTCAGTCAATCTTCCTTCAATCCCCACATGATTCAAAAAATAATTGATCCACTCTCCCTCTTTGGTGGTTAAAAACAAACACATTACATTTGTTGTTATAATTATTTTTTATCCTAATAACATTTATTGTAATTTGTAAAAATCTAGTCATTAGTGGTCAAAGATAACCTACCTAAGTCTTTATTTGTGCTTGTAAGGGGAGTAGTTTTTATTTTGGAGTAACTTTCAAATGGAGAGTCAAAAATTCAATTATGAGTAATCAATGAAAAAATTGTCCATTCCAAAGACTTAAGCATCAAGACAATTTAAAACTTGTGTTGTTAAATAACACAAATTTTGTCTCCTCTTTTAATAGGAAAACATAAAGTTTCTAACTGTAAAATTAGCACATATGATTATTGTATCTTTTGAATAGCTACTCAAAATGAGTGATGCTTCTGTGAAATTGAATATCACTTTCTCATTTCATTGGAAATGATATCAAACTTAATTATAAAGTGTCATTATTCATTACATTAAAATTGTTATATGCACCAAAACATATAAATGTCAATTTGTATGGGATCAAAATAATCAAGTGGGGGTGGTCATTGTCATCGTGCCTTGAGTACTTTATATTTCTTCTATGATTCTAAGTTTCAACTCAAAGAATGTAGGAACAATTGAGCAAATCAACTCAACTACCATAATCCGCTACATGAGATTGCAAAGATGCTTCACCAAGAGCATCCAAAGATTCTTTTTAGTAGAACATCATTTCTTGCATTAGAATTTAGAGGCACTTCATCGAGAGCATCCATAAATTATTTGAATCACTTCTTTGGTACTTGTTATGCATTAGTATTCACATGGATCATTTAAGCAACATGCAAAGAAGTCATCATCATCTTATGGTGGGGCTACATAGTCTCTCTTCATTATATCATTTTGCTTTTGGAGAGGGGTTTTAATTTCCCATAGGGTTTTTCTCCTTTTCTCCACCTTTTGAGAAACTTATAAATGTGTAACTAACATGGCCTAGTAGTTGAGACTCATCATACATACATACATACTCTCTACATTGCACTTAAGGGAGGGTGATGGTGTAAATAGTGTCATTCTAAAGATAACTAGTTAAGTTGTCATCACTTTCTAGTTTGACCTATTCATATTTGCTTAAGTTTACTTGGACTAATCTAGAGTTTTTTCTTACCTCATGTGGTTAAGACAATTTTGATCACTTTGTGAAACACCTATTGAATGGTCACTTGCCACTAGGGAAAACTTTAGTGGTAAATATTCACCAATTGGTGAATTCTAGGAATCGATCGAGTCAAAATTGGCAAATTTCTCGCACCCAACAAGGTGTCCAAATCGCTCGGATTTTATGAACTATAGGTCCAATGCATGTCCATTCACCAATGATTTTTTTTATGAGGCATATTTAAGCAACATATTCACCATTTCCAAATATGGCATTTCAATTGGACCGACTAATATTTTTGCCTAGAATCCCAAAAGCATTTAATAAAACACCTACATATTCACCAATACTATTAAAACAACATTGTATCAGGACCCATTTCACCAATTAAAATTTACGAATAGTTTCTTGTGAAGACCTATTTCGCCAATTAAAATTTATAAATAGTTGCTCATGAGGACCTATTTTTCCAATAACATTAAAAAATAATTACATTTGAGGACACATTTCACCTTGAAAATTAAAACATATCGTTGTATAAGCACGAGGCCTTCACAAAATTTTTAATATACCATTTAAAAAACTCACGGAATTCACAAAATATGGAATCATGGATTGATATAAATATAATCAAAAGTGTCATTTATTCTTACACATTTTGTTCGGTTCTAAGGTTCTACTTCTCAATTCGGAAGTCAACAAAATCTGAAAATGTAGACTTAAAAGGTGAGTAATCATTTATTCATAGTGTTATTAGTTATACTAATAAGTTTTCTTTATCTCTTTTCCATTCTTGCTTCAACAAAGTGAACCTTAGAACCAAACTCTAAAGTTTCAAAGTTTTCGAAACCTCTGACCCACCGAGTAGAAAGTTGACCAGGAAAGACTTGCAACTCATCAGAGTGAACCATCAATCAAGTCAAGGAATTAGGAAGTTATGAAAATTTAGAACTCTTTGACAAGGTTATAAAACTTTGAGGACTAGCAACTAAGGTTAGGGAAATCCAAAATTTTTATATTGTATTCCATGGTATTGAATTTGATATGTGATTCTGCATCATTTTTAAAGAACAACACTTATCACACTACTTATAAATTCCTATTGAATTTCCATTCACACAATCTTTGATAAATAACAGAAAGGAATATTATTAATCCATTCCTTGAATAGAAGCTAACAGTTCAACATCTATAACTTATAAGTTATAAGCTAACATAAGCTAACAGTTCAACATAAATAACTTTTAAAGGCATCCACCCAACTTAAAAAATAAAAGCTTAAACTAAAAAATCACCTAAATTATACTGAGAAATCCTTAAGCATCCATCACCATAAAATCTTTATTCATAGATAAACATTCAACAACAATGAAACTAACCAAAAATCTATCATTCCAATAATAGAAATTCCACTAGAAAATATAGAGTTTTAAATTTTTTGTCTTGATAATGGTTTCTTGAAGACAACCATTTTAGAAATTAAAATAAAAATTCTTTGAAGTATCAAGAGAGCCAAATTAAAGAAAATAACATAAAAACTAAAAACTAAACAATGGTCCCACTCCTAGCATCGACTCCTTTTCTTTCAATTATTTCCGCCTCCTTCTCCTTCAGTAATGCCTCCTGTGCCTTTACTCTTTTCCTATATTCCTGGTACTTGGTGACAATTGCAGTGATGTTTCTGCTTCCTAGATTTGTAGTAATTTGTAACCTGGTTCTCCATGTGACCAAAGCCTTTTCACACTCAACCAACATCTAAGATATTTTCTCTTCTCCACACTTATAAGTCCTCAAGTGGATGTCCATTCCACTAAGTTTCGAGAAGGACTCTCATGTCACTGTAGCAGGATCAACTATTTATTTCTTGAATATCTCTCTAAACTTCAGAGAGATCTCTTTTATATCTAGAATGTTTTCATCAAACTCATCAATAATTTCC
Source organism: Sequoia sempervirens (assembly GCA_007258455.2). Lineage (NCBI taxonomy): Eukaryota > Viridiplantae > Streptophyta > Pinopsida > Cupressales > Cupressaceae > Sequoia > Sequoia sempervirens. Next base: position 192,958 of record VDFB02353722.1, read on the forward strand.
ACTCCTAAAATACAGCAATCTTCTTTAACTTCCACCAACATTTCATAATATTGATCAAGTGTATTATTAATTTCCTTCACCAAATTATCATATATATTCAATTTCCATTCCAATGAAATGAACCAGGAAGGGTCTAGCTCCTTAGAATTATTCACAGTTTTCTCACCAATTAATATCTTCAAATCCATAGAGTTCAATTCTTTCATTTCCTGAGAGAGCACATAGAGACTAGTTTGATCTTTTTTGAGCTGTTGAAGTTCTATTACTAACTCCTCCCTCTTGTTAAAAACTCAAGTGTAAAAGAGCACAAATTTATTCAAAAAGAAGATAGCCTCTTGAGATATTTTATTGATCCCCTCACAAAAAACTCTAGAATAGCTCAAATATTTTTAATTTTCTCTATGGTGAGCACATCAATGACCTCTACCTAAGAACTTGAGGCTTCATCAGATGTTAGAGGAGTGGCCATGGAAGAAATAAAGTTACCCAATGTGAGGACTTGAGATTCCAGTTTTATATTTTCTTTCCTCTGTTCTTTCACTCTTTTAATCAAGGTATTGACTAAATAATTGGCATGGTACACATCACCTTCTAGTGTTGGAGGCCCCATATCAACATGTGTGACTTTGTAGTCTGCCTCTGTTATTTCATCTTCATTTAAATCCTTCACATGCTCAACAATTTCTAACATTTGATTTCCAGAAGTAACATCAGTCACCATACTTGAAATCCTTCCAGCTTTCTTAGGTTTTGAAGAGATTTGAAGTAACTTTGAAACTATATCCACTCCAATTATCATTGTAGGAATATGATTTCTCTTCTTCTCCACTGCTTTTTTCATCCATCCTGGGGAGGTACTACCAGACTAGAATCTTTGTTTCCACTAATAGTTTCTTTAGGAGAGTTATGAGTGATAGGTGGATTATCAACTAGAGGTGGAGAAGATGGAAATTCAAAGTCAGACAAAGGAGGAAAGATATTATCTTCAAAAATATGTTTAAAGATAGCTTTAGAATCTACAACCACAAGTTTTCCTTGATTGGTCTTCTTCATAGGGGTAGGAGAAAGCACATTGTCTTGTTCACAAATGCTCTTCAACTTGTTTGTTTCTTTTGGCTTATCACCATCACCTCTTGACTAATAATTTTCACTAGAGGACCTCACAGAGGGTTTCCTCGATGATACACTTGCACCAAATGCTTGCGTAGACCCCTATTCATTCTTTTGTGATGAATTAGGCTCTTGAATAGGACCAACAACTTGTCGCTATTTCCCATACAACCAATCCTGGGTTCTTTTAAGAACTAGGGCAACACACACCCTCATATCTAAAATTTCACTTTGGCTCCAATCAACCCTAGGGTGGGATTTATTAGGCAATCTTTCATATGTAGGATCTATGATTGTTGAATCCTTGGCTACATTTTTAGGAATGTGAAATGACAAAATGAAAGCCTGTATTTGTTTTAGGGTTAGCCTCAAATAATCTCTTCTCAAAAATTCCTTCTCATCGACACAATCTTCCTAGAAATATTTGATAGATAGGTGATGCCGATATAAGCTCCCTCCATAGAGATTATGCTTCACAAAACCCTTACTATCAAAATTAGCTCTCATAGAAAGATTTTGGAGGTTATATTCCTTGAGAATTACTTCATCTCCCCTAGCCATCTAGTCTGCTTTGCACACAAAATAAGGGGTCTCTAATGGGAAGACATACCCTCGTTTCCCCATGTTCGTATACTTAATATTAACCATGGCCATTTGTCGACAAACTTCCAGAAATATCAATAAATCTTCAAGATACTAAGGTAATTTTAATGGGGATTTCTCAAAATTCCCTATTCTCAAATAGGAAATCTTATCAAATTGGATATAAAAACTCCCAAATTTTGATACAAGAGAAATCAATTTAGGGGAAAGGCGCATTTCTGGATTTCCATCTAGCTTCCTCACAACCTCCATTAAAAATGCATCATTAACATGAAAAAAATCACCCATTCCAAATTGTTTAGTGAACTGAGGAAAGAGTTTATACATAGGCATATCAGAAGTTGGGGTTCCTTGTGGCTCCAACCCAGGCCAAAAGGACCTATGACTACCTACAATGTATGTCAGGAAAGAACACATACAACAAGTAGTAGTCTTATGGAGATTAATTAATTACTCATTCAAATGGAAGCAAATAACTTTAGCCCAGTCAATGAAAATGTTCTCATCAGGGACTATTAAGATAAACTAACACATCAAATCCTCAAATAACTCCACATTGTGCATTCCCAACAATGCGGTGCAATAAAGCAATAGCATCTACAATTTCTCCCTTAAAATGAAATATTTTGAGTTTACTCGACAATTGTGACTTACCTTTCTTTTCAGACTTCAACCAGGTTTTGGCCATGGAGTTCTTACACTAGTCCTTATTCACTTTGAAAAATTCACTTGCCATTGCGACATATATGTCTTCTATAGGTTCCCTTTCTAGAATCCCCAACGCACGAGAAACAACTTTAGGAGAAATTTCTGCAATTACAGTTCCATCCACAACTTTAATTTCCCTTGTCTACAGAATGTACCTTCTTGCACATGCACTTATTAGGTCTACACTCAACACAGCTTCTAGAAACCCTCCAGCTAAGTTAGCCTGCTTTCTAAGAGTTTTATATCTAGCTCATACTTTTCATCCCTCTCCAGGCGTGCCCAAAATTTGTCTAACTTAAAAGGTCTGAGCGTCATATCCCTTATGATGACCTAACATTCACTCTACATGAGCACAAATTCACAGAGAATGAATGTTTGCACATGAGATTCTAAGAAGTATTGGCCTTGGCAAAGAATGGGAATGCAGCCTAAAAGTATGAGTAAAAAGAATGTTTGCACTTGAGAAGTACTAGCCTTGGAAAAGAATGAGAATGCAAGCTAAATGTTTGAGTAAAACTTTGCCACCCACTTATGTTGTTTTTTTGATAGGACGTGCTTTAAATGCAACATTCAATTTCATTGCTTGAAAAGATAGCCTTTAAACCTGCATGCTTTTGGAAATTCCTAAAAAGACAACTCAAGTTTATTTTGTACATAGCATTCAATGAGATGTCAAACAACGATGCCTTTGAAAGGAAAGATAAGTCCATCATGTCACATGGTTGCTGAAACTTGGAACCTCAAAACCAAAGTCTAAAGTTTCAAAGTTTTTGAAACCTCCAACCCACCGACAACAAAGTTTGAAGTTTTCAAAGTTTCAAAGGTTACGTATGCATGAACTTAAGTTACTCAACAAAGTGAACCAAGTCAACGAATCGGGTAGTTATGAAAATTTAGAACTCCACGACAATGTGACATGCCACATGGTTATAAAAATCGAAGGCCTAGCGACTAAGCTTACTTTGCTCCCTTATTTTGAGTCTACAACCATACATCAAATATTCATCAAATGGTTGAGTTATTTATGATATAAATAATAAACATGTGTTTTAAATTTTTTTAAATTTTAACCATTGATGTGCTCGTATTGACATCAAGGCATTTATAAAATGAATTACAATGTCACATTAATATCACAACCATTAATAGCACTAAGCACAGTAACACTTAATGTTGAAATTGCAAAGGACTTAATAAAAGGAATTACAATGTCACATTAATAGCACACCCATTAATAGCATAGTAACACTTAATGTTGCAAAGGACTTAATAAAAGAAATTACAATGTCAAATTAATAGCACAACCATTTATTTTATTACAACTAAATTACAATATCACATTATTACATAGTGCAATAAAAATGTTAGCACAAGCACCAAGTTTCTGTTGGATTGCTGGTGAAAATGTAAATGTAATACATGTGTGTCTAAAAATAAATGGGACTTGTTGGGTCAACCATGCACTCTGAAATAAATTCCTAGGACTTTTGGGATCAGCCATGGGCTTTGAAAATAAATACATGGGGAAAGGCAAGCTAATCAAACTGGGGAAATGGGAGCTGTGAAGATACAAAATTTACTTCTCCCCTTTGAAAATCAGAGTCGTGCAGAAGATGAGGGGTTGTAAAACTGATCCCATCTTCTACTTGCAACTTCCATGCACTAGGAGAGCATTTATCTCCATCAGAGCTCCTCACCTAGCTCAAAACCCGTCTAAGAAGTTAGGTGAACCAAATCAACTTCTTTCCAATTCCACCCATTCTGAACTTGAAGGAAATTGGTCTTTTACTCAGAAAGTACATAACTACAGGTACGAGAATTTAGAGTATCCCCAATAATGCCACATCATCTTCTTCCTGAATCATATTCCTTATTAACCCTACAAAATGAAAACCCTTATGACAATTTGAACATTGCACTCAAATTCTCAATAGTAAAGCCTTTAGCCTTCAATGAATGATTTCAATTTTTAGTTGTGCTCACTATCCTTATTTATGGGCAACAGTGTCGCCAATAATGCCACTACCATCTTGGTCTCTGTGTACACCTCACACGTGTCACATGTGAGGTTAGGTATAATCATGATTCATGAATCATAATCACGATTTACGCAAACAAAAAAAAACCTTAAATTTTAATCGAATCATGTAACTTAACCCTTACATTTATTTAAATGTTTAATTTGATTGATGCCTAGACTCTAATAGGTTGACAATTGTCAAAATCGCCAGTGCCCTCGAAGTTCAAATGATATGAAATCATTACAAATATTGTTTCACTAGCCATTTAGTCCTGCATTGGTAGCAAATTCTAAACTGTTGATCATTGGTAGCAAATTCTAAACTGTTGATCATTGTAAATCTAATAGTTAAAGGGTGATTCTAGAGGTTTAAGTTTGTAGGACTAGCACTTTGTGCATTTCATTCTGGAATGTAACTACAACCATATAGCAAATGTTCATCAAATGTTTGAGTAATTTATGAATTATGATATAAATAATAAACACATGTTTTAAAGTTGTTTTAAACTTTAATGCGCTAGGATTGACATCAAGGCCAAGGGGTGGGTAACTTAACATTGCAAAGGACTTAATAAAATAAATAATGATATTGGGAACCAAGGGAGAAGGTCAACAACAAATTAGAAATCAATAACATTTTAATTTTTGGTAAACCCTAACAAGAGTGAACTTTTAGTGTTTGTAATGTTTTTTTGTCAATTTGATGTCGCCTTTCTTTTTTCATTTGTATTGCTTTATGTTTTACTTTTAAATCTGCATACAATTATTTCATAAATAGATAATACTTAATTTATCAAAGGAAAAAAAATTGATTTGAATAGATTCATAGAAACTGAACTCAGAAAATAACTCTTTGATGGCAACTTTCTTTTTTCATTTGTATTGCTTTATGTTTTACTTTTAAATTTGCATGCAATTATTTCATAAATAGATAATACTTAATTTCTTAAAGGAAAAAAAAAGTGATTTGAATAGATTCATAGAAACTGAACTCAAAAAATAACTCTTTATTGTAAATTTATAACCATTTATTTTATTACAACTGAATTACAATGTCACATTATTAATATCACTATTACTAACCCTATTTAATAATTTATTAGCCACTAGTGCCACTACTAGCTTGATTCGTGCAAACAAAAAAACCAACTTAGTCAATTCATGTATCTTAAGCCTTACATGTACAATTAAAAATTAAAATGTTTAATTTGATTAATGTCTGGCTACATGCAAATTGTACCTCAATCTGACAAGCTATCAAAATCACCAGACTCCAGTCAACACTACCAGTGCCACTCAAATGATATGAAATCATTACAAATCTTGTTTCATTAAAGCTATGAGTTGTCCAATCAATCACTTTAGATGTTCAAAAGATTGAGAATTTCAATTAAATGAAATGAATACATCAAGGCATTGAAAAGAGAAAAATAAGCCTTGATCTTGCCACATGTCTGTATCTAATGGTTCTAGTGTTATTTTGAAGGTTTCAATTTGCAAGTCTACTACTTCAGAGATTTACTTCTAGAATGCAAGTAAAACATTACATCAAAAATTCATCGAATGGTTGTGGTTATATTGATTTTCCTTTACATCCTTTGTGTAAAATGTTCTTAAGTTTTTAAGCCTTGGTCCTACATTCTTCCTAGCGGTCCCTCTTTTAAAATAAACTTTCTTCACATGCATATTTCTACTGCTTAAGTTCTTCTATCACTCATCACCAAAATCCAACCCATCAGGTTCATTACCATGATGATGAGCCTTGATCTCCCCACATGTCCACATCTAATGGTTCTAGTGTAATTCCAGAGGTTTTAATTCACAAATCTACTACTTGAGAGATATACTTCCAGAATGCAACTATAGTCGTCCATCGAAAATTCATCGAACAATAGTGGTCTATAATGTCGCATGGTCGTTGAAACTTGGAACCTTAGAACCAAAGTCTAACGTTTCAAAGTTTTCAAAACTTCCAACCCACTGACTACATAGATGACCAAGAAAGAATTGCAACTAAGGTTAGGAAAAACACCAAAATCTTGACTTTGGTGAATTAAGATAGGAAAGGTGGCGAGGATAGTGTATTTATAAAGAGAAGATTGCGGGAAAATTTTAGCGAGTGGACATGACTAGAGGATTGATGGGTAATTAAGATTGGTACATGTGGAGTTTGGAAAATTATTACCTCTTGGCCCTCGATTAGCAAAGTTAGATTGAAAATTCATCAAATGGTCATGGTTAGATTGATTTGCATTGACACTTCGCCACTACATTTTTTTTATTAATGATAATAGTTTATTTTATTAAATATAAAGCAAAAGTTACATATACTTCAGATTTATCTTCATCCATCAACTACCAAAAAGTTGATTAACTAGCACAATTTCCATTTCCAACATATCAAATTATCCCTAATCATACCTCCCTAAAATCTACCCTTCCAACCATTGTTCATGCCCCAAGGTGTTTTACAATTACAATGCAAAACTAGGCATAACCCCCAAACAACAAAATCATAGACAAGATTTAGTACAGTAATCTAACTTTTTTTAAAACTTGTACTACTCAGATGCCTTTGATGAATTACCCATCTCCAATGGCTCTATCTCCATTAATGGCTTCATCTTCTTCCTTAGAGGCAGACCCTTATTTTCATGCATCTCTGCTCTGGTGATGTCATTGAGATTCTCTATGACCTCCTCGACCTCCATTAGCTCGACATAGATTTTGAGTGTTTTCCACCTGCACTCTGCACCTTCTCACCACAGAGCTTTGTTGTGTCCTTTTGGCTACTTGATAAAGAGATGATTTAAATCCATGAGCTTTGGGCCTCCACCATCCATGCCTTCAACCTTAACAAGCCCCACTCCTGGTATTGCCCATTCCAGAATGCCTTCCATATCCTCTAAAAAAATTTTGTGAACCAAAGTTTTCATGACTTTCCTCACTACATCCACCAGCTCTCCTAAGTCTAGATCCCAAGCCATGACCAATGTATACGTTCTTTAATTTTTCAAAGCCATTACCCAAAATAAACTACTTGAAACTACTTGTGCCACTTGCACATCCTTGAAGAGAAATAAACCCCGCGACCGCTTCATAGATGCTTTGCCAACGAAAGAGTCCAACATCCTCTGCGATGTCAAGGTGAAATTAGCCTCCATTGTTTCTCTGGTTCACTAGCTTCTAGACAACCACCCACTACTGACCAGCTACATGAGATGTATGTCTTTAATACATCTCAATTTTTCAGCCATCTCCATTAATACTAATTCTCAAACGTACGTCTAGCGCCGGCAAAAAATCTTCATCAATGCTTCACTTCTTACGGAAAATTCCATGCCTCCTTTGCTTACTAAACAATGTTTAATTCACCAATGATTTTTTCTTAATCATTTGAAAATGGTTTTAATTCACCAATGAATTTTATTTTTTAGTTTGAAAAAAGTTTTAATCACCAAAAAAATTATTTTTTTGGTTTGAAAATGGGTTTAATTCACCAATCGAAATATTTTATTGGTTTGAAAATAGATTTTAATCATCAATGGAAAAATTTTAGTGGTTTTAAAAAAATTGCATTTCGCTAGGATTTTCCACAGACTTCTAGCGATTAGAAAAGATTCACCAATGGACTTTTTTTTTCATGAAAAACGAAAAAAATTTGCCACCAAAATTAATATTTTTATCGGGAAGTATACAAGATTCGCCAGGATATTACACCTTTGCCGGGGTTTCTTAAAGTTTTCCCTGCTTGCCACTCGAACACTTGTCATATGAGTTAACAGGTGTTCCATCATTGAAGGGTTAGTTAGCCATTGTGTACAATGTGAATACCTTCACCACCTTGCTTATACAAGCAAGGTTACATTGTATATTTTACTCAACTCTTGTATCAATCTCTTGATAAAATCAATTAGGCTCATTTGTGTGCATGTATTTTATAGAAGTTTCCAGTTTTTTCTCTATGATCTTGGAAATCACAACACAGGACACGATTTTGTTCTAAAGAATTTTTTACTTGAAGAGTAAATTAGTTGGTATTTGTGATGAGGTAAAAATAACCTCATAAATATAATAAGCCAAATACCCTTCCTTATTTTTCCCAATCACTTTTACCCTACCAATTATTTATCTTTAGGATTAGTAATTGCTTACTTTTTGTGAAAAAATGTATAATCTTTATTTCCTGAAATTGATTGAAATAAGCTGACCAACACTAACAAAATGGTATATTTTTTAGTATTGTACAAGTCATTATGCATAGTTGGTCATTATGCTCAGCCAAGTGGATTTTAAAGCAGACTTCAAGGAAATTGAAGACAAGCATTGAAAGTATAGGCACCGAAATTTTAGGAAGTGCATAGTGGATCGAGTCTTTTAAAGCTTTCTATTATTTTTTTGTTTAAAGACTTCATGGCTCACTCCGAGCCTTTTAAATGCTTTATGTTATGGACCTAAGTCCATTAGTTATTTGAATTATGTTGAAGACTTTTTAGTGGTGATCTTCACCATCTAAATTCTAGGATTTTGTTAACAATTTTTGTATAAATGTGTAACCATTAGAAACAATGATACTAGATATCGTTATGCCATCATAATATGCTTTTGAACTATGTATTTATGTTATACTTTTCCTAATATGAATAGAGCTTTACTAGTCCTATTCTAAGTTATTAGTATTGTGCAATGGAATTACCTTGGATGGATTAATTTTGAAGTTATAGAATTTTATGTGATCTAAGCTAAGTGTAGTAGTACCGAGAGATGGCCACTCAAGGGAATCATAGAATAGATAGATAATTGTTTTCATTTTCAATTCTATTATTTTTAATTTGTAAATGATAAATGTGAATGAATGTGATTTGTATGCGTTGAGCTCTATTAAGTTATTCTTGCAAGTTGTAGTTTGATTTTATAATTTTTATCTCCATTTATCTGAAATTGTAGAGCACCCACTCTGGGTATCAATTGTAGGTTGTTAAGTTTTTTTTCTGTTAATAGTTAAATGTTAGTTGATAGTTGTTATGATTTTATTGCAAGCATTTATTTTCAAGCAATTTTCATGCTTTCTAGTTTAATAAATTCATGCTAAATCTAGTTAATCACTTCATGCTTTCTAGTTTAATCATTTTATGCTTTCTAACTTAATAATTTCATGCTTTCTAGTATAGAAAACTTTACACTTTCTAATTTAATGGCTTTTTAGTTTAATTTTTATTTACAATTGTTCCAAACATTCAAAAAATCTGAGAGGGTTAGTCAAGATGTTTCCTATTGAATATAGCCTCCAAACACTACCCGGTCGATACATTTGATGCATTTTTCAACTAAAGCGATAGGACTTAATGACAACTTGTCAATTTGAGAAACTACAATGGAAATAAATATATAGAAGAAAGCATGACGAGGATAAAGTAAATAAAAATTGTGAGTGTATTTTTTAAAAATAGAATTGGATCAAAAGATGAGAAGTGGAAGATTTATAACATTTGTAGCTAGGTATAAAATAGTATTATTATTTGTGATGTTGAGGAATTGGTCATCAATGTTGGTTCATTAGGATGATAGTTATGATAATAAGTAAACTTGTTTCATATATAATAAAATAGAAGGATCAAGATTCTTCTATGGGTAGAATTAATTTGCCTTCTTGTTCTTCATATAGATATTAATTTATTATTTTATTTAATTATTAGTTATTGATTAATGTAAATAATCCATTAAAAAATATATCTTTTTTAAACATATAAATAGTGACCTAAATATATACATATAAAACATTTAGTTCATACAAAACATTGACACACATATATTGGGGGTGAATTTGAGATTAATTTTTGATGGCGATGAATTGTTGGTGGTGAATTTGTTCATGCCATATATGGCTCTAGGAAAATTCACCAGGGAAAAATTCACCACCAACAATTCACTATGAGAAAATTCACTGCAATGACAAATTCACTTCAAGGAGAATTCACCACCAACAATTCACTTTCCCAAAAAATTAACATTTTTTAATATATATTTCCAAAACTTTAATTTTTTTGCAAAAAGAATAATTTGATTTATGATAATAAAAATGATAAAAAAAATTTAATTTGATTCCGTGGTGGTGAATTTGAGATTAATTTTCAGTAGCAGTGAATTTCTAGTGGTGAATTTTCCTTGAGGTGAATTTTTTCATGGTGGTGAATTTTCTTGCAGTGAATTGTTGACAATGAATTTATCGATAATGAATTGTTGGTGGTGAATTTTCTCATGCCATATATATGTCCTTAGAAAATAAGTCTTTTAGATATTCACTTCCATACATAGTGGAAATGCATAGATATTTATTGGAAATACTCAAAAATCTATATCTTTAGAAAATAAGTCTTTCAAATATTCACTTCTATACACATTGGAAGTGCATAGATATTCACTCTAAATACTCAAAAGTTATTGATGGTGATGAATAGTTTACTCTATAATTTGTAAGCAAGAAATAGTAAAATAAATTTATACAAAATCAATCAATGTTGCAGTTCTAAATGAAAACCCAAAGACGACTATGTGTAGCTCAAAAAAATACTTATACATTACCAACCCAACAAATTAATGTACAAACTAAATTTAAATTATATAGTTCCAAAAATAAAATAAAGTTAAATAAATATACCATTAACAGTACCACAACCATTTAAAAAATGTCAAATATATAAATCTACATGCCAAAATATAATAAAACTTCTTGTGCAACCAACACATGAAGAATAACCAACATGTGTCATCCATATTACAACTGGAAGTAAAAAAAATATGTATACAAAAATTTGGGGTAGGAATCTATAGCTCTCAATCTGCACTCCTCTTTTTGATAAGTGTTCAGTTCTAAAACTACAAAAAATGGGTTGAAAGATGTCTCCAAGCTTCAATTATGGCTTTGTTGACTTGAATGACTTTGATGAGTTGACAACACCTTTTAACACCTTCTTCTTTGACAAATCTGCATACAAGACCTACAAAAACACACATGCAAAGAGGGGGAAAAGGGTTAAGCGTTAGAGAATAGGGGTTTGCCTTGGTCAAACCCCCATTTGGTAATCATACACTAGAAAATGAAATGAAATAGAAAGAGAATGATGAATGAACAACATGCAATGTCACAACTCACCAAACCCTTGATGTAGAAATCTAAAGATATGCAAATGGATGCTTGATAATGCCTAGAATGCTTGAAATTGCTTGGGAATGAATGAATTACTTGAGAATGAATTATTAGATTAATTGGGATGAAAATGAGAGGAAAAACCTTCATTTATACTTGATTTTACAATATTTCCCAAAAATAACACATCATAGGCTAACCTCAAGGTTAAGAGAATAAAATCCTACCAGAAATTTAAAATAATTTTGATTTTTGTGCCCAATGGGACTAAGTTGCCTTAGGTGACGACTTAGTCCCACCAGGGAAATTTTAATGGGTGTTAGAAATTATGTATTTAATGATGTTTAATGGAATTATTCTCAAAAATACACTTAAGGATGGTTGAAAAGTGTATTAAGGGGTCATTTAAACATGAGAAAGGGTCAAATTAGTGATGACAAGCCTAGAAAATCATGAGAGTTTGTTGCAAATATTTACAACAATTTGAAATAAGAATTGGTAAGTGATAAAAAGAGGTTATTTAGGTGAATTATAATGGAAGGGTCCTAAAAAAGTGTGAAAGTTGGTTACAACTCTTCACAACACTTTTACAAGACATCCTAGAATTCTTAATAATTCACAAGGGTCCAAAACCTAATGTGAATGTGTTGACCACATTACAACACTAAATCTAGGAAAAATTAGGCCAAAATCCACAACAGAGACTCAAGTGAGCGTAAAATTGTCCAAGTATACATTTTTTGGCGACACATATATACGGGCCTATACATAGAGACCCAGATTACACAACACCTAAAGCCACATGGAACCAACATGAGATCAACTTTACCTAACTTATACATATATTCAATTACCAATTATAAGTAGTTAACTACTTCCTTTATTCATTTACTATTCAGAACACATGCATTAAATACAAGTTATTAGATTTACTCAACTCTCTTCCTACCTATTTGGTACCCATTTCAGCCTCAAACTGAAGCTTATAGAGGATGAAAGCTCAAACTAATTAGGAATAACCCTAAACCTTGGAGTTTCCCCCTATTCCCTCCTCCTACAGACTTGAAGTCATAGGGGAATCCTTCGCCCAAGGACCACTTATGTTCTGGCTTCCAAACGGTTCAAATTCACATGTAGTTTTCCTCACAAGGTCACTCAAAGGACCTACACACAAGCTCCCCATAATCAAGGTTTTGATATTGTTTATATTTCATTATTAACATGTAACGGTAGTTAAGAAAATATAATTAAGCATATGATTTAATAACCCATACTATAACACTTCCCTCTACTGATATCAAGGTCTTGAATTAAACTTGACCCATTATTATTCATAAACCATCTTGGGAATCCTTAGGTTCATCTTATCAACATAGGTGCTTGGCTTATTACACAACATGAAATTACCTTAGCTCACATGAACCCATAGGAAAGAACTTCTATTTACTATGCAATTATATTGAGGTTCATTCGAGCTATAGTATTCTTCCTTCATTCTCATGATAATTTCCATAGCAAGTTTCTCATACTCAAGAGATTGATAGACATCATACTGTCATAGTAAGCCTTTACCCTTGAACCCCAAGTGGGTTTCCAAGAGTATAAAAAAAATATGTTTAATACATTGGGATTCTAGCACCCACTAAAATAGATCATTATCACTTAAATGATTACTCCACCATAACCTAATAACTCAGGTTAGGTAATTGTGTTCCTAGTCCATACTCTATTATTAGGACTACACAGTTATACCTTATTCCATGTAAAATATTAAGGTAGTATTATACGACACCCTCCCCTTTGTATAGATTGAAGTTCAAGTCTTGGAAAATGAAATAATTTAATATGTAAAATCACCGTATAATCATAAAAGGTTGGTGTGGTTTAGAGAGATAGAAAACTCAAATTCCTAAGTCTAGTAATAAACTTCATTTAATAACTATCATGACCACACTTCCCTCTTCACTAAGTTGATAGAGTGCCAACTTCTAAAGTTTGATCAATTTTCATGTTACCAAATCATATCCCCCTATTTCCAATATTAGGGATTCATACCTTTATACAACTTTTAAAACAAGCCTTAGCATTAATATTTTTACTCCCTTTTAATAACAACCCTTGATTTGATAATCTTGGGATATCACAAGTGTATATATTGAGCCACTATATTACACTAATAAGAAACCCTTTACAAAGAATTTCATGTTCGGGATGACCCAGTAGAATAAACATCACATATCATTTTCCTATGACTAATGCAATGATCATGGTATTAGAATACTAAATAAATACTAAAGTATTAGACACATAAAAGTGTTACATGTCATTTCTCGATCTTGTTTGACCATTTAAGGATGTATTTTATTAGGATGGGATGAAGGTCTATTATAATTTGTAAGAGAGGGGGACCAACCATGTTCAAGGCCCCAAGTCAATGAGAGACAAGAGCGGAAGGCTGCCCTAACTTACCTCAACTTAGAGTGATGTTTTGAGATGAGGGACGAGAATGATGAGGACTATAAGGTCCTTCAATCACTCTACAGACCTGAAACTTGGAATGGGGCTAGGCAAGCTAGTTTTTGGGTTCAACACTATGCCTCAGGTAGCTCTCTACCTGAGGACAAAAGCATAGTTCCGGGATGATAGCACGATGCACTGGTGTCTGTAGAACCAAAGGACCAAAAAGACAATGTGAACCACTAGAAGATACACTAACACCCTAGCTAATGGTTTTTAACGGAACAAAATAAAACTATGAAGTAAGAAATATATAAATGAATTTGATAAAGCAAGTAGATTAAAGCTAGGGTGACAAAAATGATCTCACAAAAGAGCCTATTTTCTAGCTAGCTCCACAAAGCATGTCCACCTACACATAAGAAAGAGGAACAATGTTGGGGGGGTTTTATAGGGGCCTACCTCAGTTAGATGCCCATTTTGGTGTTTCCACCTCCACAAACAACCAAGATAGCAACAATGGAGAAAAGTATGATAAAGGAAGAATGAAAGTAAAGAACACAATAACACTAAAAAAAAGTAATGTGCTACTCAACCAAATTGTAGAGGAGAGGAGTGAAAAGATTACCACCTCCACCAAGATCTCACAAGCTAATGGAGGAGAAAATGAGAGGACTCAAGCCCCTACTGCAATGGTGTTGTTCCACACTTGATCTACAGAGTTGATGTAGTGTTGTTGTTGCTGCTATGGAGTGCCAAAGTGTTGCTTAAGATTAATGGATGCTTAAGAAATGCAATAAAGATTGTGTAGAAGATTGATTAGAAGATTGCTTGGAGAGATGAACTAAATTCTTAGAGGGATCAAATGAAAGAATGAAGAGTGAATTGAAGGGAGAATAAGAAAAATGGCCATATTTGGATCAGTTGGTCGAAGAGGGGCAATACAAATCAACCCCAATGGGAAGTGTAATGCCTTTGCCAACTTTAGACGTAGAAATCTATTAGGGACATAAGTACGCCACATGAGAATCCCCGATAGTTATTCTTCTACGGACACACAAAACAAATGCCAAGTGGAATGAAGGAAGTGGGCTGATGTGAAATTTTGCATTCGAATTAGGTTTACTAATTGAGGAGGTGTAAAAGGGGAATTTGTTTAAGGGGTGCAAATTTTATCCTATACATTTTTCCCCCACTTTAGTGAACACGAATATTGATGAGTGCTTTGGTAAAGTAGATAAAAGATGTAGTAAAGTTAGAAATGTATACCTAAACCATCAAGGAAGTAGACCACGATTTGGCGAACTCGAGAGCACATGACAAGTAAAGACTTCATATCCCCGTAGAAAAATGAAGCTAAAGAATGAAAGACTCTTACATGTTCGTGGATCTCCAAGGAGGTAACCCCCAAGATCTCTCACATGAAGAAATCCCCAAGAATAAAGAGCCTCATAGGATCGCATACCTAAAGGAAGGTGTCCTCCAAGATCTCTCACATGGAGGAGGCCAGGAAAGTGCCTTACAAACCCATAGACCCACGGGGAAGGTTTCCTTCAATATTTCTCACATGAAGGAAACCTAAGAAAGAAGCCTACAAACCCGTAGACCTATAGGGAAGGTATCCCCCAAGATCTCTCATATGGAGGAAACCCAAGAAAGTTCCCTAGAGACCCACAATCCTACAAGGAAGGTATCCCCCAAAATATCTCACATGGAGGAAAGCTAAGAAAGCACCTTACAGATCCACAAACCTATAGGGGAGCCACCCCCAAGATCTCTCACATGGAGGAAGCTCAAAAGAAGCAACCTACAGGCTCACAGACTTGTAGGAAGGTATTCACCAAGATCTCTCATATGGAGGAAACCCAAGGAAAGGAGACTCCACAGAGTTAGAAAGAAGCTTCACAGGTGCACTCGTAAAGTGACATGTTTACTTGTAGATAGAATATGTTAGAAAGTGACCACACAAGTGAGTAGTCAAATAGTCTTGTAGACCATCAACAAGTTGGAAAATTTTGAAAGGGGTCCCTTAGGAACCTGGTGTAAAGAAGGGATCCACTCAAGGGACACACTGTTCAAAATTACGGAAGAGATGTTTCTTTCTCGAATCAATTCATCATTAAGGAATCCTTTTGAAAGATGTTCACTTCATCAAGGAATTTGAAAGGAAGAAGATTACCCCACATGAGGGGAAGGTCAAAGTTGCTCCCACCTTGGAGGAAGGTTATCAAGTTCTTTCTTTACAAACCCATGATGAAGGAAACACATTCCATTAGAGTTTCAAGTTGAGAATGTGATTCTTGAAAAGAAGTTTGTGAAGATTCTTGAGAAAAGATTCATTGGAAACAAATGTGTTTTTTGAGAATAAAAATGTTATAGAAGTGGCATTGTCACACATGAGAGGGAAAATTCAAGCAAACAAGAGAAAAAGATAAAGGACAAGAAAAAAAGAAAAGAACACAGACACAGGGCACAGGGATAGCCTGATATTTTAGGGTCAGAACCACTCATAAATATATATGTATAGTAATAGTATATAAAATGAATTTTTATCAACCCCCTACTATATCCGAAAATGTGAAGAATGCACAAGAAGAAAAAGTAAAATTAAAAAATTGGGTCAACATGGAAGGGAAGCCTAAATCCCCCCAACACTTTGCATCATCCCCAATTTATCGAAAATAAAGTCACAAACATGGAAGAATGATGATATAAATAGAAGGTTTACGACAAAAAAAACCATGCCTATATCCAAGCACCAATAAGGGTGAAAAGGGTCATCCAAGAACACATAGCATGATCATGGGAGAACACATCACAACACTCACACACATCTAATCTAAAGATAAAGAAGGGTCCTCCCCTTAACATTGATCGAACAAGAGGTCGTCTGCTTCCTAGTCTAGATCATTGTAGGGGGAATGTTAAGAGGAGTGTCCAACCCTCCAAAAACAAGGGCTAAGGAAGAGGGCCCTATAAGGTCCTCTCCACCAAGCTCTTGTGGAGCTAAGGTCAACGATTTCATAAAGATCATCAACAAGGCCGGAACCTTGTCCAGAGAGTTAAACATGCACTTTATAGGAGTGCCATGTTTTACCTCAACAGAAAAAAGGGGTTGCACTTGAGATTCACTGCTAGGCTCACCGAGTGATTTAGGAGCCGTGATGAACTCAAGGGAAGTCGAGACCTATTATGTCACTAGGACAGAAAAAGTCATTGAGGGACCACCTTTCGAATAAGGTGGGATCCTCTTGTGTCCTATGTTGCTAGAAGGAACATTCTCTACCTTCTACTTCATCAGAGGATGTGAACACCCCACAGATGAGAGAAGAGGTGTAGAGGAAGAGGAAGAAGAGAGAACCACAATAGATACGACCAAAGTATTCATCATATCTATGGGTTTTAGGAAAGGCTGGACATCTAGAAGGGACATCAATAGAGGAAGATCCACTGAAGGAGTGATGAACACCTACACCTTTTTAGGTTCAGGTGCATTTGTATTCACAACAGAAGCCAAAAGTGATACAAAGCTATACTAAACGGGAGCAGAGGGGAGGAGAGAGGAGGACGCGAAAAAAGTCCCTGATACAAGGGTGGTCATCTCCTCTTCCTTCCTCTATAAGGTGACTTGCTCAGCCATGAGAGCCTTTCACTGGCACTTATGCTCACATGCAAGGCAGTTTTTGTGACTCTTTGAGCCAGAGGCCAGAGGTTGCGAAGGAATAGAAGGCTCCTTTGCTATGGGAGTCTCTACTACAATCATTTTTGGAAAAGGAACAAATTCTTGAATGGGAGTAGGAAGGGTAGGTTGAGAAGCAACAAGGGGAGTCGACTCAAGTGCCTTGATAGTGGGCCTCTTCCCATTCAATGCTTTGGGAGCAGGAGCGGTAAGAGGCCATAGAGGCCAAGACATAGAGGACTTCTGATGGAGGCTTTTCTTCCTGTTATACCAAATGGGCTTAGGCTTCATGGGAAAAATAGGAAGCTCAAATGTGGGAAGCTTAGCTTTTTTCATGGCAGACACCATAGGATTCTCTCAAGACCACTTCACTTCGTCCCTTCTACATGCCTTGGCGGCATCACTGTCAGCTTTTAAGAAAGCCCTATGTGAAATAGTCAAAAAGAAATAGAGGGTATCTCACTTTCTGCCTTAGGCACCCTTTCTTATAATTTTGATACGTTTGGTGTAGGAGGTTCATCCTAGACAAGAGAGGACCAATGGGCATAGACCAAGAGTAATCCAAGGAGTAGCTACCACAAGAAACTAATAGTTTATAACTGGTGTCATGAATCACATGCACAAAACCCTCGTGGATAGATTTTAAATATTTTTGCATGACGAAAGGCACTACATTCATAGCTACTAGCCAATGGATACCTAGCTTCACTCTAAAGAGTATAGACCAAAGGATAATGTTGAACAGAAGCTTCATGGATTTAGGTCCAACCAAAACCCATAGGACAATACTACCCAAAGGGGGCATGAAAAGTCCATCATGCATGTGGATGGTGCTCACAGGTGCAACATACCCATCTTTATGAAAAAATTTGATTAGTATGATCTCCTCAGTTATGATGTTTACTTGAGACATTGGATCAATGAGAACACCTACTACAATGTTTTTGTTGATTCGTGCATGGATGTAGAGAGGAGATGGTTCCCTCTTAAATCCCATTTGTAGGTCCTGTGAAGTGAAGGTTATATGAGTACCACTTCTCACAGGTTGTGCAAAGGGGATAGGTTGATGCAAAAAAGAGGCCATCACATGCAATGAATGATACTCTCTTAGGACCCTCCAAAGGTTGCAAGGATAAGACAGTGACCCAATTAAGGTTTCATTACACAACACCTTCAGAACCTTCCAACTACGACTACTAGGGGTTGTAAGTTGGGTTGTAAGGTAAAAGCATCACAACACTCACACCTACAACACTCCTAGAATATGAGGAAAGGAACTTTCAGTATCATAGAAAATAATCAAAATGGTTCATGTCGAGCTCACCAAAAAATGTAAGAGAGGGGGGCCAACCACGTTCAAGGCCCTAGGTCATATAGAGCCAAGAGTGGAAGGTTGCCCTAACTTACCTTGGCTTAAAGCGATGTTTTGAAATGAGGGACAAGAATGATGAAGACTAATGTCCTTAAATGACTCTACAAACTCGAAACTCAGAATGGGGCTAGGTGAGCCATTTTTTGGGTTCAATATTCTGCCTCGGGTATCTCTCTACCCAAGGACGAAAGCACAATTTTGGGACAATAGTGTGACACACTAGCATCTCTTAGGTGCAATGGTATTTGTACAACCAGAGGACCAAAAAGATAATGTGAAGCACTAGAAAATAGACTGAAGGCCTAGCTAATGGTTTTTAAGGGAACAAAATAAAACTATGAAGTAAGAAATATATAAATGAATGTGATAAAGCAAGTAGATTAAAGCTAGGGTGACAAAAATGATCTCACAAAAGAGCCTGCGCTCTAGCTAGCTCCACAAAGTACATCCACCTACAAAAAAGAAAGAGGAAAATTTGTTGGGGGGTTGTATAGGGACCTGCCTCAGTACGACCCCAGTTTTGGTGTTTCCACCTCCATGGAAACCAAGATAGCAACAATGGAGAAAAGTACGATAAAGGATGAATGAAAGTAAAGAACAAAATAACACTACAAAATAGTAATGTGATACTCAACCAGATTGTATAGGAGAGGAGTGAAAAGCTTACCACCTCCACCAAGAGCTCACTAGCTAATGGAGGAGAAAATGAGAGGACTCAAGCCCCTATTGCAATGGTGTTGTTCCACACTTGCTCTACGGAGTTGATGGAGTGTTGTTTTTGTGCTATGGATTGCCAAAATGTTGCTTGAGAGTAATGGATGTTTAAGAAATGCAATAAATATTTTGTAGAAGATTGCTCAAAAGATTGCTTGGAGAGATGAATTGAATGCTTAGAGGGATCAAATGAAGGAATGAAGAGTGAATTTGAAGGGAGAATGAGAAAAATGACCATATTCGGGTTGGTTGGTCGAAGAGGGGCATTACAAATCAACCCTAATGGGAAGTGTAATATTAGCCTATACTAGCTTCAGACATAGGAATCTATCAAGGACATAAGCACACCATGCAAACATTTTCACACCACATGGGTGTCCTCTATAGTTATTCTTCTATTGATGCACAAAATAGACACCAAGTGGAACAAAGGCAATAGGTTGATGTGGATTTTTGCCTTCGAATTTGGTTTTCTAAGGTGAGGTGTATAAGGGGAATTTGTGTAAGGGGTGAAAATTTACTCCTATACATAATTACTTAATTGTATTCCAATTTGAAAGTTCACTACAAGTTTCTCTTAATTACTAAAGTTATAATTGCATCTATTTCAACTACCATGATGAAATTCTTGATGAAAGGATAGTGTGAATGTGTTTAATAAAGTATATTATTTGTAGGAAAATTTACGCAATGAATAGAAATGAGAATAAAGTAGAAATATATAAATTAATTAAACTACTTAGCTTTTCTAGAAAATTATCAATAAATCTGATGACTCTCTGAAACTCGAACTCCAGTGGAAGTAGGGAGAATGCTACCAATGGTTGTGGAGTTTAGCTTTGTACCAACTAATCCCTGGAGATGAATGAAGACATGATACACTTGTAGGTTGCACCACAACACACCTAGTCTAGGAAAAATTCCCTCTCTGCTCCCATTTTCTATTGGGGTTTTCCCAAGCAATCACCATCGACCCCTTCCTCTTCTTCATGCTTTTTTTCTCCTCCACTCACTCTTGCATTTTGAAAGATTTTTTTCCCAACATTGCATATTTGTTTCAACCCTCTCTTCTCACTTTTTACTTTGCTACATACATTTGAAGAATTTTCTCTCCAACCCCTGCTCATGTCATTTCCTCTGTGTTACCTTCCTTCTAAGCTCTCTAGATTTCTTCACCCTTCATCATTCTTGATTTTTTCTTCTTTAAGAAAATCCTCTACTACTCATGTCCTACCTTTTCCTCTGGAGCATGTTCTTCCTTTTCTCTACTTTCAAACTACTCCAAAACCACCGCTAATTTTCCTTCGCTCTCCCATATGTGAACTTCTTCTCCCTCCCCGTATGTTTTCCTCCACAAGGAAAAGATTGAATTTGAAAAATGAAGGGTCACCACCTTCTTCCTATGCACCAATTACTCTTTCTCTCCCTTTTCTCACACTCTCTACCTTCCTCTTCACTTCTTACTCTACATTTCTCCCTTTTCTTTTTGCATTTTTTTCTAAATAATGCATACCTCCTATACATTTCTTATCCCTTTAATCTCCCCCTTTCAGTGCAGGTGAAGAGAACACAAGCATGGTTTTGGAAATTTTTGTTGGCTTTTTCACCTACCAAAACTTGTATTTATTTGAAAATTTTTGAAGCCTTTTTTAATAGATTGCATGTTCCTATTCTCTACGATAGCCAATCCTCCTCAACTTAATGGAAATTGATATTCATGACTAAGCCTTACTTGGCCAACTACTATTCTGCAAACATTAATTCAAAGTTCCATACCTTTGTCCACGTCATTGTAGGTAGTGCTAAGTCTTCCATAATTCATAATTAATGTCTCTCTATTCTCTACTTTCTTGCATCAATCCCCCTCATGCTAGGGGAGAGGAGCTAATACATAGGTAGGGGCCCTAACGTGTGATGGGACATGCACTTGTTGGGTGCCACATGTGTACGTTGGTCCTCCACAAATTAAAAAAAGAAATGCATGAATAGGCATGATGAGATCAAACAAAAATCAAATATTAAATGCACACATAATCATATATATTTGGAAACAAAACAAGTACACGTTGGTAGCCAAACATGATGAAGTGTATCCAACTTGTATCTGACATAAGACAAGTAGCAATCTAGCATAGAAATTAAAAAACCCAAACATTAATTTTTGCACCCTTCCCCATAAACTTTGAAACTCAGCTATTGCACCAATCTAGGTGTCACTTCACATTAATCACAACTGCACAACATAAAAAAGGTGCCAAGTCAACACAATTCAAACCATCTGACCCATATTTGACCAAAATGTGAACCCATTACAACCATGTTTCCCACCGTAGCATAACCAAACCAAAACGCAGATGCATTTGCTTATCTCTTCAACCATGAGACCTACAACATGTATAAACATGAGTTTGTCCCATCTCACCAAGTAGGGTGTGCACATACTCAAGCCGAACTCAAATATCCCACCTGCATCCATTTTTAAGAGTTGTAAGGCTGCCATTATTAAAAAAAAATTATGGAAATAATTACAAACAATCCACCAAACTAATCAACTCAAGAATTAATGGTCAAAATCAATCAAATCTCCAATTCATATCACCCAAAATTCAAATTCAAAAGAGGAAAACAATTTATTTCTCCGCACCAAACAAACATCAAACAGATTCAAATAATTCCCAATTCAAATAGCTATGAAAACCTTCAAGTACTCACTTATTTTGTAGTGAGCGACATAAGAAAATGAGTGACAAGCACAAAATTTACCAAGTTAACAATAAGGGGAGGTAGCAGCTCATATTCCAGTGCGCCAACATCCATATTGTTCCAGGTATTCCTTTGAGAGTTTTCCATTCATAAGCTTTATATTGTTCTTCATTACATCCATTATTGTTTTCCATTCGTAAGCTTTATATTGATCTTCACTACAACCATTACAACCAAGGTTTTTATGTATGTTTACTTGGGGTTTATATTATAAATATTACAATCATTGGTTAGCATTTGTGTTTCCCTAGGGTTTATATTGCAAATATTATAGTCATAGGTTAGCATATGTGTTCCATAGGGTTTATATTGTAAATATTATAGTCATAGTTTACCATATAAAGCTTTCCCTAGGGTTTATATTGTAAATATTCTAGTCATATGCTAGCATATGTCTTCCCTGGGGTTTATATTACAAATATTACAGTCATAGTTTACCATTTTTGTTTCCCAAAGTTTTATTTTGCAAATATTATAGTGATAGTTTAGCATTTCTGTTTCATAGGTTGTACATTATCATTCACTCAAGTTATCTTATTCTCATAGGTTCTGCATTATCATTTATATTGTACATATTACATAGTTTAACATTTTTGTTTCATATATTATGTATTATCATACACTCTGCTTATTTTATTCTCATAGGTTCTACATTATCATTCACTTAGGTTTTCTTTGATGCCAGTAATTAATTTTCAAGTTTCTCTTTTTATTAGGTTTTTTTTCATACTTTTCATAGGTTTTTCTTCATCAATACATAAAGATTTATGCCTGTCAATGAGTTCGTCATGCACAAAATATGTGAGGTTTGTTAAACTCTTACTATTTTTTATCCATAAGTTTCTATTGTGTCATAGTTAAAATGTGAGTGTGGTTTCACTTTGTTGTGCATGAGAATGTTTATTCTATACATGCTTAAGAGATATGAGATGTTCTTAAACTCTAACTCCCTTGCAAACAATGTAATTTTGTGCTTCTCACTCCTCTATTTCTTTATGTTGCTCACTCCAAAATAAATATAACTCTCTAAACTATTAATAGTATTTCTAAATTTAAATACAAAAAACTAAAAAGAAAACACATACAAAAACTAATTAATATTATGTTCAAGAATCATTTCTTCATACATATAAAGATAATTGTTCAAGCATTTGTGTTTCATATTTTAGCATTTCTATTTCATAGGTTTTGCATTATCATTCACTCTAGTTATCTTATTCTCATATGTTCTGCATTACAAACCAATTATTCTTCTGTTCAAGCATCATTGTCTTCATACATATAAAGATAACTGTTTAAGCATCATTGTTTTGATTGTACTTATTTTGTGCAGATGGCTAAGAGTAATGTAGTGGTGACCCATACTAAGAACCAAAAAAGAAAAGAGCCATGAAAAGGTTTCCCTCCCACAAATGAGGGGCTAGATCCCCCCTTGAACTAGATCATGTTGCATAAGTAGAGGAGGTTTCTACTCCTCAAATACCGTAGAATGAGGTTACTACATCTCAAATACCATAGAAGGTAAACTAAATACAAAAGTTGTGGTATTCAGATGACATGAAAAGGGAACTCTATGAAATTGAAAAGAACAACATGTCAATAAGGGGGGCTTCAAAAAGTGGTAAATCCCAACAGCCACATTGTCCAAATGGCTAGGGGGTCTAACAACAACTTCCAATAAAGGTTCGCCAACAATCCTTCGGTGAAGAGGAAGAACGTATTATTGTTGAATGGTGCAAGCAAATGGCTAATATTGGGTATGGTCTTGAGATAGTCAATCTTAAGTCTGAGGTTGCCCAAATTTATCAGAATAGGCCAAACCCTTTTACCAATGGGTTCCTAGGGAAGTCCTGGTGGACAGTCTTCAAGAACAAACATCCTGAACTTGCATTGAAAATTGCTAAAGGCCTAGAAAAAGATAGGTAATTCAATCTTAGAGTTGATGTTGTAGCTACATTCCACAATACACTATCTATAGCATACAAAGCACTGCCATATGGTCCTAATCGCATATGGAATTTTAATGAAACTGGCATCCAAGCAGGAAAAAATGGGTCCATGAAGGTGCTCACAAGAAAAGGTAGCAAGAATGTCTCTTACATTATCCCAAAGAGCTATGAATGGATAACCATTCTATGTTGTGTCAGTGTTGTTGGGAAGAGCATTCCAAGATTCTACTTGTTCAAGGGGAGTTTGAACATAGATAATTACATCATAGATTGTGAACCAGGTGCTTGTATGGCAACCCAACCCCATGCAAGGATGACCAAATACTTGTTCATAAATTGGTTGACCCACTTCAAAAAATTAGTTCCAAGTAGTGTCTCACCCACCAACAAGCTCTTACTAATTTTTGATAGCCATGGAAGCTATGTAGCACTCAAAAACATCTAGGAAGCAAAATAAATTGGTGTAGATTTACTAACATTTTCATCACACACTTCACATAAGCTACAACTACTGGATGTGAGTGTGTTTTCACCTTTTAAAGCTTACTTCAAATCAAAAAGTGCAAATTTTTTGTCAAAGTTTCCAAACATTAAAGTGAGGACGAGTGAACTTGCAATGTTAGGTAGCAAAGCAATGAAAAGAGCTTTGATAGTTGAGAACATCAAAGCTAGATTTAAAAGAACTAGTATATGGTCATTAAATCTTGATGCACTTGTGAACAACATGCCTCTCAACAAGACATTTGTGGTTAGTGAGGATGATAATGCAATTGAAAAAATTCTCATCCTTTTAGGACTTGGTCTATCAAGAAAGGATGTGGCACTATTACAGTCCACTCTTCTAGATAGACATTTGTAGATTGTAATAGAAACATAGTAGTCACCTCATAGCCATCTTGTTGAATCAGTTGCACAAGTGGTGATTGATGAACAAACCCCTCCCATGGTGGACAACCCCATTGATCAATTCAGTGAAAGTTTAGGTCTTCTATAAGAACATAGCCAACCATCTTGGTTGGTTGAGGGAGCAATAAACTTGGGAATTTATTTACAAGTCCCACAACAACATGATACCTTTACTTTCCCATCACCACCACCTGCAATTGACGCTTCTCAAGTTGTGCATTACTATGCTCCTTCTTGCAATTCAGATTTATGAGGAAATGAAGATGTAGCAGAGGGCTCAAAAGTAGTGGAGGAGGTCACCACATAGTTGGATGAGACAAAACAAACAAAAATAGTTCTCACATTAGCAAGTTCCTCAAGCTGCCTGTGTACATTGTCTGTCAAAGGAAATCCAAATCTAGTGCAATTAAGATCAGTAGATAGTCTCAAATGTTGACAACAGATGACTACATGAGGCTGTTAATGGAGAAATAGCAAAGGAAGAAAGAGGTCAAGGAGCTAAAAGTGAGAAAGAGACAATAGAACAAGGAGAAAAGGAAAAAGAAATTGTGGCAGCGGAGTTGAAGGAGAATGCCAAAATTGAGGAGATACTGTGAAAAGAAAAAGAGCAGTAGAGATTACAATAGAAAAATGATAGAGATGTAAAAAAGGAGAAAGAGAGGCTTCACAAGGAACATTGTCGAAAGGAAAGAGAGATTGAGGAGGCACAAAGAGATTTACAAAGAGAGAGGTAGGTAAGGACCCCTTCTAATCCGTTGTCTTAAAGTAATGGATTCTTCCATGATATTCTAAACATCAATATCCCTCAGTTCTCAACAACAATTAATTATTGAAGCCTCTCCCAATTTGACTTTAGGGGAACTCAATATCCATATTAAGCTGCCACTCATCATGTACAAATGTGTTCACCACTGCACCCAACACATGTCACTTGCACCCAATTTTCCTCTCCAAGTCTCAATCATGTAAGTGACACTCCTCATCGACTAGGAGGGGACGAGAACATGGCGAGTGGCACCCCAAGCAACCAACATACATTTCCCTACCACAATAGCTAGATGCAACATTTTTTTGTTTTCAAATGCAATTCAAGTTTTAAATAGTTTACAAGTTTTTCTATTTCCAAACGCACCCTAATTGTTCATAGTTTTAAATTTATGATAAGTACAGATTCAACATTATTGTTTTGATTTACAAAGTATTTTGATCAGATTCCAATGTGTTGTATGTAATTTGCAATTTTATTTATTTTTTTTAGTTGCAATGTATGCTTCTTGGTTGATAGTTTTAAATTTATGATAAGTACAAATGCATCGTTATTGTTTTGATTTGCAATGTATTCTAATCAGATTGCAATGTGTGTTATATGTAATTTGCAACGTGTTCTTGTTTTTATTTGCAATGTATGCTTCTAATGTGTTAGTTTCTTATTTTTAGTTTATATTTGTGAGTTAATTTTCCACATGGAACAGCACCATTTGTCCACTCGAAAAAAATGCCCAAAAAGACCATGCGACTAAAATGTGCTCACCTGGAACGCTAGTTGTTGCATGGAACAACATCCAAAGTGGACTGCCCTTCCATGTCTACTTCTCTCACTCTACCACCCTTATACTCCACTGCACCACATTAATCACTTGCCATCCCTTCCTATACTTCTCTACAGTCATGTTTAATGCACGTCGCTTCCTCTAAGCTCCATGACATCCTACCTATTTTTTGAGCCAACCTATACACATACATATGCATATGCATATGTATATGTATATGTCTATAAATATGCATATACATATACATCCTGCATATTTTTTGAGCCAACCTATATTCAATGCTTCCAGTGCCTCGCACAACTTGCCAACTTTAGAGCCTTTCAATCTAGCAACTTCTCAATTATTATTCACTTGAACACCATTGCGTGCTCGCTTCAGTGCTCTACAAGTTCAAAATAGTGAGTGCATCATGCGACACTCAGAGTCCAACAACCACATCATGTATATATGTATATATATTTATATATATATATACATACACACACACACACACACACACACATATATATATACATATGCATATATGTACATATATCTATTTTGATGTTGATCTTGAATTAAGTCATGCAACTATTGTATCTTTTTTAGGTGTCATTGATTAATTTGGGGGTGTTATATTTTTCATAGGTTCTGCTTCATCTTCAATTCAATTATACATATATTGTAACCAATGTATGCATGTATGTATAACTATACCTCTTTATACATATCTATTTTAATGTTTTGTTTCAATTCATTCATGCAAATGGATTCATGTAAGTAATTTTAGATACATCCATGCACATCTATATGTTGAAGTTGTGAAATCCAACCTCACAAACCTCGAAGATCACCTACATGCAAATAACCTATCACAGAAAGAAGACATTTGAGACAAAAAAGCAAGGGTGCTCTGAAAGCTAAAAATGTATTAATCAGAGAGGGATAAAATACAATGACCAATCCTTATAAAAGGAGATTGTGCAACCCTAAAGATACCCTAATAGGTAGACATTTAATAATTAATATAATTATTAAATGTCACAATATGCAAACTAAAGTGAAATCTTAAGAGAGGAATAAAGGTACTTGGTAACATAATTAATTTGGAGGTGTTCCATTTTTCATAGGTTCTGCTTCATCAGTTCAACCACGTAAATATGTATCAATATGGTATACAATTATGTTCTATTATGATATTTAGTCATATAAATATTCATGTTTTGCTCAAGTGGACCATCAAAAATTGGATGCGCACATTTCAGCTCCTCTCCCCTATAGAGTCATGGCTATTGTTGCATTTAGTAATGAATTAGCGAGACTTTATGAATGCTCTTCTAATGGAAATGTATGTTGCACTTTCTCACAATTCCATTTGAATTGTGAAGTGCTACATAGGGAACCATTAAAGGCCTTCACAAAACCAAGTCTCCTAAGTGATTCAAATACTTATACAGATAGACAATATGAAAGTGATTCAAATAGTTGCAAACTAAAAGGGATGTGCATTGAACATGACTACACATAAGAATAGAAAGGGGTAGTGACAAATTAATGTGAGGAAGTGGAGTGAAATGGTGGCTAACTTATACAATTCAAACAATTTTAAAAACAATTTTAACTTCCATCCATACAAATATTAAAAACAATTTGTAGTGTGAAATTTTGTGCAATGATGAACACAGAAAAAGAAGTCTTATTTGTACAAGAGATACATGATGTGCATGAATCTAAACATCCATGGTGGATGACATATATCTCGAATAGATAGATCTCTTTCAATGTCTATCACTGTTTGATGAACACACAATAGTTGCAGGACTGAATTGATGCAAAAGAGAACACATATAAATTAATTAATGGTACCTATGTAAGCTACAATAGTTGCAAGGATAAATTTATGAAGCATAACATATGCAAAAGAGAATGCCCCCAAATTAATCAAAATCACCTAAAAATGATACAATTTTTGCAAGGTTGAATTGATGAAGCATAACCTATAAAAAAGAGAATACCTAAGAAAGCTAGAATAGTTGCATGAGTGAATTGATGTAGCAAAACCTATTAAAAAGATAACACCTTGAAATTAATATATGTATACCTAAAAAAAATAACCTATGCAAAAGAGAACCCCCCAAAATTAATCAATGGCACCTAAGAAAGATACAATTGTTGTAGGGCTCAATTGATGAAGCAAAACCTATAAGAAAAAGAACACCCCCAAATTAATCAATGGAACCTAAGAAAGATACAATAGTTGCATGAGTGAATTGATGTATCAAAATCTATGCAAAAGAGAACACCCCCAAATTAATCAATGACAAATAAGAAAGCTACAATAGTTGCATGAGTGAATTGATGTAGCAAAACCTTTAAAAAAGAGAACACCCACAAATTAATGAATGACAAATAAGAAAGCTACAATAGTTGCATGAGTGAATTGGTGTATCATAACCTATGCAAAAGAGAACATCCCCAAATTAATCAATGGTAAATAAGAAAGCTACAATAGTTTCATGAGTGAATTCATGTAGCATAACCTATTAAAAAGATAACACCCCCAAATTAATCAATGACACCTACGAAAGCTACAATAGTTGCATGAGTGAATTGATGTAGCATAAATTATTAAAAAGAGAACACCTTAGAATGTGAATACTTGAATGTTTTCATGGCTAGATTTGAATTCAAAATTATTTAAATTTGATTGATTTTTTTTGGTGAATCTGATTGATTTCAGCCATTAATTCTTGAGTTGATTGGTTTGGTGTATTGTTTGCATTTATTTTAATAATGACTACCTTACAACTTGTAAAAATGGATGCAAATGAGATTTTTGAGTTCGACATGACTACATGCACACCCTACTTGGTGATATGGGACACACTCATGCCAATATGTGTTGTAGGTGTCATGTTTGATGAGACAGGTGGATGTATTTGCTTGTTGGTTTGGTTATGCTATGGTGGGAAACATGGTTGTAATGGGTTAGCATTTCAGTCAAAGATGGGACACATAGGTTTGAATTGTGTTGATGTGGCACATATATTTTTCTATGTAGATGTGATTAATGTGTACGTGATTCCTAGATTGGTGCAATAGTCTCCCAATCTGAGTTTAGGTGTAGATCATATAAAAAAGAGAACACCCCCAAATTAATCAATGACACCTAAACAAGATACAATTGTTGCAGGTCTGAATTAATGAAGCATACACATATACATAGACATAGACATAAGTGAATTAAACATGACTGTAGACAAGTATAACAAGGGGCGGAAAGTTATTAATACGATGTAGTGGAGGGTAAGGGTGGCAGAGTGAGAGAAGTAGATGTGGCAATGTAGTCCACTTAAGACCTCTTCACACATTTATACATATACATACACATATACATACACATACACATACACATACACATACACATACATTGGCATCATTGTGAAGAATAAATGAGAAGTTGCTAAAATGAAAGGCTCTAAAGTTGACAAAGTGTGTGAGGCACTGGGAGCTCATTAAATGTAGGTTGGCTCAAAAAATATGTAGGGTGTCGTGAAAGTAGTATATGTATATGTATATATATACACATATACATATACATATAGTATATATGTATATACACATATACATATGCATATACATATACATATAGTATATATATGTATATAAACATATACATATGTATATGTGTATGTATATGCACATATATAAAGAAGATGCAAAGACTTTAAGCATATACAAGTTGGATACACTTCATCATGTTTGGTTGCCAGTGTTTAATTGTTTTGTTTCAAAATATATACAATTACATGTGCATTTAATATCTGATATATATATACATATGTCTATGTCTATGTCTATGTATATGTATATGTCTATACATATGCATATACATATATATAAAGAAGATGCAGAGACCTTAAGCTGAATAGATTCTAGCATTGAAATGTGAAGAAAATTAATCAATGACACCTAAGAAAGCTACAAGAGTTACATGAGTGAATTGATGTAGCAGAACCTATGCAATAGAGAACACCCCAAAATTAATAAATGACACCAAAAAAAAAAACACTTTTAAAACACTTACCCTCATTTGGATGCCATCCTTAACTTGATTTGTTGAAAAATATAAATGATCAAACATGCGTTTAATATCTGATATATGTTTGATATCATTGTAATTTTTTATGCAATATTTTTTCCTAACTTGTCAAGGCCTACATACCACTGTGGGAAATTATTCAATGGTAGAATAGATGATGACTAGATTGATGAAGTGGAACTTACAAACAAGATAACACCCTCAAAATTATCTATGGTACCTATAAAAGCTACAATATATGCATGACTGAATTGATGAAACATAACCTATGAAAAATGTAGCACCTCACAAATTGCAAATGACAACCAAAACTAGTAGAATAGATGATGAATTAATTGATGAAGTCAAACTTACAAACAAGGTAACACCCCCAAAATTATATATGGTACCTTAAAAAACTACAATAAAGGCATCACCAAATTGATCAAGCAAAACCTATGAAAAATAGAAGACCCCCAAATGTTTCTAATGCACAAAAAAAAGCTCCAATAATTGCATGACTGAATTGATGAATCATAACAATTGTGAAAGATAACACCCCCAAATTAATCAATGACACCTAAACAAAAATAGCATTTATACTGAATGAATGAAGCAACACCTATGAAAAACCTAACACCCCCAATTTTATCAATGGTACCTAAAAATGCTACTGAATAACATTAATTGAAACCTAATATTAACCCATGACTGTAATGGTTGTAATGAAAAACAATATAAAGCTTACAAATGGAAAATAGTAAGAGTTTAACAAATCTCACATATATTAATGACTGAATTGATGGAGCAGAACCCATGAAAAAATAACACCCAAAAATTTATCTATGGCACTGAAACAACATACATTTTTAAAGTAACTAAATAGAGGAAGCAAAACCTAAAAAAAGAGAAACCCACATAATTTTTTTGTTTATGAAACAAAGAACGTACCCTAAGTGAATGATAATGCAAAATCTATGAGAATACAATAAGAAAAGTGAATGATAGCGCAGAACCTATGAGAATATGAGAACTAAAGTGAATGATAATGCAAAACCTATGAGAAAGAATACGATAACTAGAGTAAATGGTAATGTAGAACCTATGAAACAAAAATGCTAAACTATGATTGTAATATGTTAGAGTAAATGGATGTACTCCCACAGCTCCAAGAATCACCTACAACGATAAACTATCACACTATGAAGAAATAAGCAAGATATTATTGCTTAATAACTCAGATTTGATAAAACATAAAAAATGCATTATGTGGACAACTGTCGCATTGAATATGTTGCCATATAGAATGGAATACAATTACAATGAATCAATCCTTATAAAAAGGATGAAAGCTAACCCTAGATTAGGGTTAGATTAGAACATGAAAAGTGTCCTCATAGGAAAGAATGAGACAACATGTTCTAATATTGGAAGCTTTAATCGTGCAAAATGCAACTAATTAATAAATGCAAATAATGAAATAAAAGCACTCCTAAGTTTAGCTTAAGTGTAATAAAGCATAAAGTGACCCAATTAATTAATTAGGTGATGACTTTTTTACTCTAACACCCCCCCTTAAGATGAACTAGGGAGAAACTAAACTATGATAAAGAAATACTTGAATGGATGCATGAATGGGCCCCACCCTAATGGCAAATGAGGCACCCATGTACAACAAGCTAATCTCTCATTAAAGAGGAGAAAGGGAGAAAACCTCATGGGAATAAAACTGCCCTCCAAAAAGAGAAAAAAAATGTAATGCACTAATGAGAGTGAGAGAAGAATAGAAGGTGGGTTACATGATTACCACCCAAAGACAACTTCTATCTCATCAATACATATACAAGAATCTCCATAGGAGAAAGAATAGGAGACTAGAAGGTCCCCCCACAATGAAGAAACTCCTGTCACAATGGTGTAAGCTTGATGTAGGATGTAGAAAATGATCCAAGAATGGAAAACATTGTTCCTCCCCTTGGGAAGAAACAAATCCAAAGGACAATGTTGAAGAACCTCGATGTAGAGTGAAGGACCAAGAAGCCTGAAGATGGATGTCCTGAAAGGATGTTGTTAAATCTTTGTATTTGAAACAAGAAAAATGATGCCAAGACCAAACAAATCTAAAGACTCTTGATACACAACCTCTAAAGGAATGAATAATGGTGGGAAATGACTAGTATGAATAATTGTAATGTGTGACTCAACAAATAGTTGTGCAATATCTGACAAGTAGCCATTATACAATACAAAGAATGAATGACTAGTGTCCTACTCAATAGGTATGATCTTTGAATAAGCAAGAGGAGGAGAAAGAAGCTCTGAAGGAGTCTTAGGAACTGTGGTGCATGAATGCACACACACATTCAAGTGACCAGACTTCTCCATATGTACTATCGATGGTGGAGAGTGAATATCGGGTATAGGTAATGGTGGATCCTTGGATGCAAAATGATAAAAGGTAAAAAGCCTAAAAGCATGATCAACAGTGCCAAATGCCACAATCTTCCTAGTGTGCAAATCCTTGATGAGAATTGAGTCAGGAGCAAACTCCATTATCTTCCCTAATCCACTGTGAGTAATTTGATATACAAAGAGGAGGTTCGTTGACAAAGACATGGAACTAATAGTACCTCTTGAAAGATACCATCATCAATGGAAATTGCACCCTTCCCACTAAAATTGACATATGTGTTCTTACCCAGTAGAATGTGTGATGTGGTGCTAGCACCAAATTTAGAAAACATATCCTGTGAAGATGCAATATGATGGGAAGCTCTCAACTCAAGCAACCATATGTTTGACTGAAGACTTGCAAATGCATGTAAAGCATGGCCTTTCATCTTATCAGATCCATTAGCAATAACTACTATACCTATTTGTGTAGATGGTGATGGTGATGGTGATGTGGAAGAAGGTGATGGACCATGAGACATAGAAGATGGCAACTATATATGGTTCTGTTGTAGAAGATGTGTCAAATGATCAATCTGCTTAGCATAACATTGATGCTCATCATGTCCCTCCTGACAATAAACACAAGTCAGTCTTTCCTTCCTATATGATCCCCCTTTGGAAGAGGGTGAGTACTTAGAAGATGCATGTGAAGATGATTCTTTTTCTTTCCCATGTTCATTTATTTGTTTCTTTTCTTTGCTAGGTGAAGCCTTCTCCTTAGGACTCTAAATGACAACTAGAGCATGTGAACTAGAAGACTTCAGAGTACCCATCTAAACCAATTTTGCTTTCTCTTGAGTGAGAGAAGAAGAAAAATCATCAAGTCAAAGAATGGTAAATCTCATTCCAAGTGCATCTCATGTAGTATAGAAAGTAGAAACAAATATTGAATAATTAGGGCCCAACTTGGCAAGGATGGAAAGAATCAACTGTGAATCCTGCTTAGTAGTACCACACTATGACAACTACAATATGAGAGACTTAAGTTTTGTGAAAATGTCTTGGATACTGCTAAAATCTCTAGGATTCATACCTATAAGCTCATTCTCCGACTGAAAACTCCTCAACTTAGAATCTTGCTTACCAAACAAGGACTCCAATTGGGTCCAAATCTGGTTAGGTATTGTGCAAGATTCAATGTGAAATAAGAGATTAGGAGACATGGACATGCATAATATTCCAAAAGCTTCATCACATATGGTAAACCATTTCTCTTCTCTACTGCTACTGTTAGTCCAACCTCTTTACCCATGGTTACTCTAGACAACCCCAGTTTCTTCAAACTGATCTCTATGTTTTTCTTCCACTCATAATAGTTGTATGGTGTAAGGAGAATGTTTTGAGGTTTTTCAATGTTTTGAAATTGAATGATACAAAAATGGGATGAAAATACAATAGTATATAACTCACAATGCAAAATATCTTCTTTGTATTGAAAAATTTGATCCTTTGTGCACATTTCCCAAGAAATACACCAAAAAAAGAAAATCCAACTTCTTATACAAAAATAAAATACCTAGTGAGCTTTCTAGAAAATAAGTTTAATATCTATGTAGATAACTTAATTATCTTTTCGATGTCGCTTGAATCATTGAAATTTGATAAACAAGGAAAAAGATATGCCCTCCAGAGTGAAGATATGCCCTCAGGAGTGAAAACAGTTGATCTAACTTCAAAGGCCTGTAGAATAAAATAGGAGAAAATTTTGGAAAAACTACCAACACCACCAGATTGGGCTCAAAATCACCTTTCCAATGATATCTCATTTTCAAAAAATGGAGATCGTATGCCTGATTTACCAAAATTGCTAAAAAAAAGCTCAATTTTGTTCTCAAGTTGCTCAAGGGGCTAAAAAAAATCAACCCTTGGTCACATGCACAACCAAAATGTTGGTGGTAGGGTGTTGGGCAGGGCTCCTAGTCCTATCGAGGACCGGTTGCTGGGCTAAAGGGCCAAGGGTGCTTAAAGTGGAGTGTTTGGTCATTAATATGAGCACAACTTATTGTGTGAACAAGGGTTGAGCTGGTGGCGAGAGTTTAACTAGGGACAGTGGTGGGTATTTTCTAGTGGTGCTGCTACAGTGTTGGTATGTGACAATTGATCATGCTATACTGTACACTCTTCATGTATCCTCATCAGGATCTGGGGGCAGCAACCCCCAAGAAAATTTGTTTTCCTGTTTCTTTTGTGTCGTCACCAAAAAAGGAAAAATCATCAAAAAAGGAAAAAAAAACCAACTTTGTAAATCCCTAATTCTGGAAGCTTCTAAAAGGCTTGTTATAAGCGGTTGGGATGAGAGTTATAGTATGAAGAAAAAGCCTATTATTCACGAGATTATAATAAGTTTTTCATTGGTTAATAAAATCATTGGATGGCTATGGTTTTGTGGATGTAGCTCGGATTGGGTGAACCACGTTAAAATTCTCTATGTTAATTTTTCTGTGTGTGTTTTATTCCTCTATTTTATTGATCAAATTTGCATTTAATTGTTAGATATTTTCCTTCTAACCCTAACATGCAGAACGCCACTCTGCCAACTAAGAATGGGCAATGCGAAGTTTTGAAAAGGCAGTGCTTTTTATAGCACTTTTTTTATTTTTTATTTTTTGAAAAATCACTATACTGACGAGGGTTTTGGAGGCCGTATGGCCTTCAAAACCAATTTTTTTTGCATTTTCTGCTCTTGACTCTAAAATTGATGAAACAATAGGCAATCTTAGGGTTTTCAGCCAATCTGGACATGATGGCGAGGTCGATTTTTCTCTAGGACACACTAGAAAAAATCTCAAGACTAGATCTCTTCAAAAATTGAATAGGAGGCTGCAGATCTGGGCTCTGATACCGTGTTGGAATAAATGAATGTACTCCCACAACTCCAAGAATCACCTGCAATGATAAACCTATCACACTATGAAGAAATAAGCAAGATATTATTATTCAACAACTCAAATTTGATAAAACATCAAATATGCATTATATGAACAACTGTCGCATTGAATATGTCGCCACATAGAATTAAATAAAATTATAATGAATAAATCCTTATGAAAAAGATGAAAGCTAACCCTAGATTAGGGTTAGATTAGAACATAACAAGTGTCCTCATAGGAATGAATGAGACATGTTCTAATATTAGAAGCTTTAATCATGCAAAATGAAACTAATTAATAAAAAAAAAAAATGAAATAAAAGCACTCCTAAGTTTAGCTTAAGTGTAATAAAGCATAAAGTGACTCAATTAATTAATGATTAATCAGGGGATGAATTTATTACTACATAATATTTGCAAAATAAATCCTAGTGAAACAAAAATGCTAAACTATGATTGTAATATTTGCAATATAAATTGTAAGGAAACAAAAAGAAAAAAATACATACAGCTTCATCTATGGCACCAAAACAACGAACAATATTATTTGTTACGTTTAAAAGAACCAACAAATTCATCTATGGCACGAAAACAACAAACAATAGTATTTGTTACGTTTAAAAGAAAAAAATAAACCCCATTCAAGACAATGATGCTTGAAGAAGATTAATTCCCATAAATTTAGTGTGTTTATGAACACAAATTGGACAGTGTTCATAAACACGATACTTCAACACCAAAAACCAATTTTTGCAACACCAAAAACCAAATAAAACAAACACAAAAAGCAAATAAAACTACAAAAAAATCGAATATTGGCGAGCCTTAGTGAGCAAGCTCACTTGGGTCGAATGGCTCAATGCGGGTCAAATGGAGCTAAATCTTGAGCACGCAACTGACCTCACGCGATTTCACCTGCAAGAAAAAGTGAGGAAAATGATTTGGGTTTGTCGTTGATAACTAAATAACACCAGACAAACAATTTTTGCTTACCTACATGGCAGCGAAAAACCCGTTTGAATATTGTATGGTAGAAGTGGAGCTGCTTGTAATGTTCACCAACTAGTGTCTATCCATCTCTCTCTTAATCAGAATCTGAGCATCATAGGTTGTGGTTGTTGTTTGAAACTTGCAGAGCACTGAAGTGAGCACGTAATGGCGTGCAAGTGAAGAATAAACGAGAAGTTGCTAGAATGAAAGGCTCTAAAGTTGGCGAGAAGTGCGAGGCACTGGAGCATTGAATGCAGGTTGGCTCGAAAAATACGTGGGGTGGCGTGAA
The DNA here is from genome assembly GCA_007258455.2 of Sequoia sempervirens. Classification (NCBI taxonomy): domain Eukaryota; kingdom Viridiplantae; phylum Streptophyta; class Pinopsida; order Cupressales; family Cupressaceae; genus Sequoia; species Sequoia sempervirens. The sequence continues at coordinate 230,598 of VDFB02353722.1, forward strand.
GCTTAGAGGAAGTGACATACATTGAACATGACTAAAGAGAAGTATAGCAAGGGGCGGCGAGTGATTAATGTGACGTAATGGAGTCTTAGGGTGATGGAGTGAAAGAAGTAGATATAGCAAGGTAGTCCACTTCGGACGTCGTGCCATGCAGGAATTGGCAGTCCAGGGGAACATGTTTCCGTCGCATGGTTTTTTTGGACTTTTTTTTTTGTGGACAAATAGCGTCGTCCCACATGACAAATTAAATAAAAATTATTTTTTGTTGTTATTTATCAAATTATTTATTAGAATAGGTATTTGCAAAAAAAAATTATTGATCCACGTGACACTCCACATAGACCGTCGAAAATTACCTCGGCTCCTCTCCCCTACCTTAAATTCAGACGTCCTCTCAAGTTATTGATTTATTTGACGATATGATGGCCAACAATAGACGGTCTGACAGGGGTATGACAAATACAATCAGATTTGATTAGGATAGATTTAACGCATTGCTATTAATTGTTAAATTGTAAGGATATACAAATTTTGGGGCGATAACATCGTGTAGAGATAATAATACCCCAAATAGAGATAATATGGTGATAGATTATAATTATCCTTATCTGTATTTGTTTGCCTGGAGAGTGTTATAATGTATATATATTGGAGAAGCCTTTGTCACCCAATTGCGTTCCTCTCTGTGATTTAGGCGTTCTGGTACGTTACAAAGTTATTGTGCTTTAGAACTGTTTAAGTTTAGTGCACTGTGCTTTATTGTTAGGACTGTTTTGGAATCAAATACATGAGGACTGTTTATTATTAGTTTAGAAAGCATACAGAGTTTATTATTTGTTAAGAAATCATGTACATTTTGTTATTAGAATTCTGGTTGGTGATCGTAAATGAAGAAAGGATGGGAGTGTTCTTTAATGGTGGAAAAATGTTACTGTTTTTTAAAGTGTAATACTTTGTCTGAAATAACAATCAGAAACGTTGAACAGCGCAGTTTGTGTTTCAACTAACAACAAAAAGCTTATTAAACCCATTGATTATATTAGAAAATGATTAACTTTTTAGAAAGGATGGATTTCGATTTATAGGCTTTCTTTTTGGTATCAGAATATTGTTAGAGTCTTTTTCTTCTGTGAAGATGGTTTCAATGTTCTGAAATTACTGCATTGCAGTCCTTTGTAGGAAGAAAGATTAGAGATTTTATATTGTATGCTGTCTTTATTCAGTGTGTACAGTGTCAACTATATATTGATGAACATAAACTGCACAGAAGGATTAGTGTCCAAAGTTTGATGTTTTGCATCACTTATGAAAATTATTTTAGCATGATGTTTCAAATCTAGCTATTGGGTCCATAAAGGATCATCAGATTGAAATTAAACTAATGATGGTTTCAATGTTTTTTAAACTTAAAATTGGTGCAGAGATCGTGGCAGGCACCATGAATTGGAAATGTTGTGTATCTGTAATGGTTGCTGTAATTACAGTAACAGTATTCAGGTGTGAAGCTGGTGAAAGCTATGTGTGTGATCCGAAGACGTTCAAAATGATGGGAAAAGATATCACACAATACACATTTTGTGATTCATCTTTGGGATTTGAAGAGCGAGCGATAGACTTGGTGAGTCGCATGACTTTGGCAGAAAAAGTTGGACAGATGGGCAGCAATTCGACTGGAGTGCCCAGGCTGGGGCTTCCCGAATATAAATGGTGGTCGGAGGCGCTGCATGGTGTTTCGAACACAGGACCTGGTGTTGTGTTCGACAATCAAGTGCCTGGTGCCACTAGCTTTCCTCTTGTCATTCTCAGTGCAGCTTCCTTTAATGAAACTCTTTGGAGAGTCATGGGAGAGGTAAATAATTATGATAAATGTTTTAATAAACAGCAGAAGTTCAATAGTATATTTGGAGAATCTAATGTGATTTCAGTCTAAACAAATCTAAACTTAGAAATTCTTTTTAATAATTAAATGGGTTACACAAGTAGATCTAGCAGTAAGTTATGGGCATGTGTAGATAGAATCTGGTGATTTTTAATAGCATATGGGTATACTTACAGAAAAATTTGACAAAATCTGACATTCTTAAAAACATTTTGTGTAGACTGTGTCAACTGAGGCAAGGGGTATGCACAATTCAGGAACTGCAGGGCTGACTTATTGGAGTCCTAACATAAACCTTCTGAGAGATCCTAGATGGGGTCGAGCCCAGGAAACTCCAGGAGAGGATCCCTTTGTAGTTAGCAGATATGCTGTCAACTATGTTAGAGGTTTGCAAGATACCAGCAATAGCTCCTCCAATATGCTTAAGGTTGCTTCCTGTTGCAAGCATTATACTGCTTATGATCTTGATTCTTGGAAAAATATTGACCGCTTCCATTTTGATGCAAAGGTAAGATTGGTTGATTGTGAATCTAACAATATTGTAAGGTCATAAACTTTGTAATTGTCTGAGAAAAATGCTATATTTATTACCAATTCTTAGTAATCCTTTGGATTCAATTGCATATTTTATTCTTCTGATGTATCAATCTACCTGTTAACTGAGAATATCATTACCATTTAGGCATATTTATTATGTGTCTCTTCCAATTTAAACTGAATCCTGCATTCAAGTGTATTGATCATTTTAGTTTCGAATCCTGCATTAAATTGCATTGATAATATTGAATCTCATTGTGAATGTGTGTTGAATCCTATATTGAACTTTATAAAATTTTGAATCCTATATTAACCATTTCATTAAGAATGTTTGTTGGGCAATATAGGTAACTCAACAGGATATGCTGGATACATTTCAACCACCATTTGAGGCTTGCGTAAGGCAGGGTGGTGGTAGTAGCGCCATGTGTTCCTTTAATAAGATCAATGGCATTCCTTCTTGTGCAGATCCCCAACTCTTGAAAAACACCGTTAGGGGTGAATGGAACCTCAATGGGTTAGTAAATCACTGTTGAGCTAATTATGAATACAATAATGTAGTTTTTTGTTATAATTGTATTAGATTTAGAGCATAGTTGGGATTATTGTGTTTTGCTATGATTTATAGCTGATGTTGAGATTATTGTTATTGTCTATTTTTAGATATATTGCTGCAGATTGTGATTCTATACAAGTATTATTCGAAGACCAAATGTATGTTCAAACCCCTGAGGATGCAGTAGCATATGTACTAAGATCAGGTGAAGTTATATATTGTGGAGTTTATTTATTTGGGTAGTTGAAGGAGGCTTATAGTTTATTTATTTGGGTAGTTGGAGGAGGCTTATTAATCATGTTGTTTGTGATACACTAGGGTTGGATTTGGATTGTGGAGATTATTATACAAAATATTTAGAATCTGCAGTTGTGAAAGGAAAGGTAAAAGAGTCAGATATAGACAGAGCTCTTGTATACACCTATACTACTTTAATGAGGCTAGGTTTCTTTGATGGAAGTCAAGAGTATGCAAGCCTTGGGGCTAAGGACTTGTGTACACCTGAGCATCAAGAGCTTGCAGTTGAAGCAGCTAGGGAAAGCATTGTGCTTCTTAAGAATGATGGATCATTGCCCTTGTCCTCTTCCAAGATAAAAAGTTTGGCTGTAATTGGACCCAATGCAAATGCCACCACAGTTATGATAGGCAACTATGCAGGTAATTCTACCAGTTTGAGCTTTAAGTTATCAAAATATAATTGCAACTTTTAAATTTATTTTAATTGTATATAGAATAATACTCTAACTAAATTTTTTTAACTTGAACTTGTAGGTATTCCTTGTAAGTATACATCCCCTGCTAATGGTTTGGAGAAGTATGTCAAGATAGACTACACACCTGGTTGTTATGATGTTGCTTGTGAGGATACTAGTTTAATACCTTCAGCTGTGGAGGCTTCAAAGAAAGCAGATGCTACTGTGCTAGTGGTGGGATATAATCTAACATTTGAGGCTGAAGGACATGATAGAGAAAACCTCTTCTTACCTGGTCAACAAGAGCAACTTGTATCTCAAGTTGCAGCTGCTTCTAAGGGCCCTGTTATTCTTGCTGTCATGACAGGAAGTGCTGTTGACATTTCTTTTGCACAAAACTCTGACAAAATAGCAGGGATCCTATGGGTGGGATACCCTGGGCAAGGAGGAGGTGATGCCATTGCTCAACTAATTTTTGGAACACATAGTCCAGGTATGGAAGATCAAATGTTATAATTTGTTATATAAAACTAAAGAATTAAACTTGAAAGTTACACATTCAGAAGAAACATTAAATTCATGTATATAATAGTAAATTTAAAACCATTTTATTAATTACTTCTAGGTTTGATTATGTACCATGTTTAGTTTCTTACATTGATATTCTTGAAGTTTATGTTCAATCCAATGTCCTCTTATATGAATCTTGTCCCCATACATTTAAATTCAAACCACTTATAAAGCATATTTACTTAAAATTTTGTGTATTCACTTATAAAACATGTTTACTTAAAATTGTATCCACTCATCTATGCAGGTGGTCGTCTTCCAATGACATGGTATCCTAATAAGTATGTGGAGATAGTGAATATGACTGACATGCACATGAGAGCCAATCCAGAAACAAAATATCCTGGCCGAACTTACAGATTTTACACAGGAGATACATTGTATCCATTTGGCTATGGCCTTAGTTACACTAGCTTTGAATACACCATCAAGTCTCACACTTCCCAATTCCTCAAAGTGCACATGCCTAAAAACCAAAAATGTTACACATTGTTCGAATCTCAAGGACAACCCATTTCTAAATGCCCTTCAATTCGCTTAGAGGATAAGTATTCTCAGGAACTATGTAAAAAATTGGAAATTGAGGTTCAAGTTGAAATAAAGAACAATGGAACTAGAGATGGTAGTGAAGTAGTATTGCTTTATGTTGTGCCTCCATCAGGGTTGGGTGGAGCTCCTGTGAAACAACTCATAGCATTCCAAAGGGTGTTTTTAACAGTTGGAAGCAGTGAAGTTGTTGTAATGAAGATCAATGTTTGTGATAGTTTGGGTTTGGTGGACAATGCAGGTTACAAGATACTGCCAGCAGGAACACATACCTTAATCATTGGAGAAGGTTATACTAATTATATTCATGTTATTGCCACTTTACTCCCCGCTACTACTACTGTTGTCTAGTTCATTTTGTTTATGGACCACCATTAGCCCATAACATGTGTTTGGCAACTGAAATTGCAATTGATTCCAATAAAACATTGGTCTATTTCATTCTATTTATGCACCATCATTAGTCCATTGGTGACTTTGTTTATTTAAGTAATTTTTTATTTACACTGTTTAAATAGTATTTATAATAAATAAAAGAAAGATAAAGAAGGTTTGGTATTAGTATCTCAAATTAAAATTGATTTTACAAGTTTATCTCCTTATATGTGGTTCTTAAATATGTTCTTGTAGAATTTTTTTAATCAATTCAATGAAATTATTTTTAGCAAGCTTGGAATTTGACGATCATCCTTCATGTATCATTTGAAAATTTTATGATGGTTTGGTCACATTTCATTCAACGTTTAAGAAAAATAATAAATTGTCAAAAAAATGTTTAATTTATGAAGAATTTTGTGTTAAATATTCTATATTAAAATAGTTTTATTAGACTTATTAATCATACATATAAAATAGAAAAATATAATTTTTTATCTTTAATGAAATATTGCAAATAATTTACTTATTATTTTAAAATATATATTATTATGTATAATTTATTTAGTAAATATTGTTTAATAGACATCATAGTTCTTAAAAATGTCAATAAACAAGAAGAAATGTAACATTCAAATATAAGCCTTCAATATATAATCTCCTTATATTTAAAATCAAAATTAAATTTCCAAAAAAATGGAACTATTTTATTATATTATTTTAAAATTAAGATACAAAAATTAATGATGCATGTTAAACATAAAATTAATGAAGACAAATGATATCAAATGTCAAGAACTCTTCTTGACTTTGTATTCTTCTATATATGATGGACTTCACTCCAATTTATATCATTTGTTAGAGGTTCATTTAAAGATACTCTCATTAATACATCCAATGTGTCTAAACCCAATTTTGACTTTCTAGTGTCTTTGATGATGTTTTGTTTTGAAAATCCTCTTAATAAATAGTAAGCACGACTTGTTATAAATTCATCATATGAGAATAGCTTCCATGCCAATGTTTTGTAGTAGGAAAGATTTTTCGTGCATCTTTAATAAAAAAGAGCCTAACTCCTTTTCTCCACCGCTAACATCAAAGATGGATATAAATTCATTAACATTATTTGTAGTATGTTGCAAATGTTGGAGAAGCTTATCAAGCAAACACTTTGAGATATTATCTTGAGTTTGATGACTTGATGGATAATAAGAAGGGCTAAAGAGTTTTTCTTCATTAAAAAATGATCTAAAAATATTTCTTCAAACAATCAATGAGGGATTGAATATAGCCTTTTATGATGTGTTCAAAATTCTATTATGTTCCTTTGATTGAAGGTTTCATGGTATGCTTCCCCACATTCCCATTCTCAAATTCATCAATTTGAATAGGTATATATTGTAATGCATATCTATCAATGACATCATTTTCTTTGATTTCAATACATCCAAATTGAGAATCAACCAAGAATTTTGAAAGATAAGTTGTATCTTCTACAAATGAACCTTTTTCTAAAAAACCATCTATATAAATTTATCATTGTTTCATCAAGAGTTAACCAATAACTTTGATGCTTACATTTTCCTCTTAAAAAATATTATTCAACTTATTAGTTCACTTAAAATATCAGCAAGCATATGCAAACAAAACTAAATAAGAGTAAATCCTTGTATTTTCATATAATAATGTTTACACTTATATTTTTTCAACAAAGTTAAGATAGTTGGCATAAGATACACAAGCCTTAATATGAATTATCCTCTAGAGATAACCATCTAATTGTGTGGATTTGTAAAATATTTAAAAAACCAATTTGTATAATTATAAGAAAATCATTAATCTTGTTATTTCTTTTTGGTGAATTTTGAACCCATGAATGTACTTTGTTTACTAGTATTTTTTCAAAAAATAACAACTCAATTATCCTCTTAGAAGCATTTGCTATAGCTAGTGAAGCATGATGAGCTATACAATGCACTCAAATAAGATTTGGAATATTTTGTTTCAAAAGAGAAACTAATTCATTTTCATGCCCAACCAAGAAGCCCTATCTATTGAGAGAGATATTAATTTTGTTAATGAAAGTCCTTTATCATTTACCAATTGATTAGGGGAGAGGGGCCCAAAGTAGGGTGAGAGCATGTACTAGGGACAAAAGTAGTCCCATGTGGGCCCCACACTAGACCACCTTAATATGCAATTATAAAACAGTTTTCACCCACAAAGTCAACAAGGGTACTTGAATCACTGTACCACCAAAATTGTATTATAATCAATTTATAGTTGTCCCCAACATAAATAATTAATCACAGTCTTACATGTCAGAGAATATTCAAAGTACATCTGACACCACAAACATACAAGCCATATTGATTATTACTGGCCCGTAACTTTAAAACTTGCACCCAAAACATAAAATTAGTATAACCCACGCTCCCCTATAATATCACCATTTGCATTACATCACCGCCAATATTTTAATACATGTGTACATTGAGGAAAACAAATAGGAGACAAGAATGTCCAATCACCAAATCCAATCAAACCCACCCCCTATCCCATTGTGCTAGCAATACAACACTAAAAGGAAAATCAATCATTCAGAATTGTCCCATCGGTCAAATCCCTGTGCATGACAACTGGTGCATTCTCCTATTTTTCCACCTGAAAGCACCAAAACAATGACAATAAGGCCACCAAAATTACCTGAGCACCAAACAAACACTGCATGCCATAAATACATATAAACTATGCAATTGAAGGCACCCATACATATTTTCAAATTTGAAAAAGGAGGACCAAAATTAAAAAACTCCATACCAAACAGCATTGAACATATAAAGATATTTTCAAATTCAAAAATGCATTTCCATTTACCACGTGTCTCACTTTCATATTCACTGTTGCATTCTCCTAGAGGCAGATGGACAAAGAGGAGAAGAAGAAGCAGTAGTAGTAACACACTATCAAGTACATGTACTCTACAAAAACTTATTGTTTATGCCTATGAATGCCAATCTATTCAATGCTATGCAAATGTTTTTCACAATTTACTATAAATACCTTTGGTTTTTCATTTAAATTCTTTATGTCCCAATGGCAATATGTTGTATGTGATGTTAATTTTTCTCACAAAAACCTGTAACTCAACATTTGGGGAACTTGAACTTACACTATTTGTGAATGTCCACTCAATTCTATTCATTTTTTAGGTTTTTTTACATTCTCTATGCCTATCAATATAGATCTATTCTATGCACTGCAAAAGTTATGTGACCCAAAAACTTATAACTCAATATCTAGGGTTTGAATTTACACTATTTATATATGTCAAGTCATTTGAGTTCGTTTGTTGGAGTTTTCTTATGCTCTATATGCCTGCCAATATAGATCAGTTCTATGCATTGTAACTATTTATTAACCACCATTCTGTAACAATTATATTTGGGGTTTCAACTTTCTTTATTTTTGAATGTCGTCATTTTAGTTCAATTCCTGGGTATTTGTTATGCTCTATATGCCTGGGTATATAAATAAGTTATATGCACTATAAATTTTTCTCACCCACGACCCTTTGACTCAATATTCAGGGTTTCAACGTACACTATTTATAGATTTCAATGCATTTCGATTCCTTACAATGTGATTGTTAAACACTATGTGAATGTTGCACAAGACTAGGTCATTTTTTTGAATGGCAATGTGATTGTTGTAACCTATTCTTTCTAACTCATTATTTGGGGTTTTGACTTGTACTATTGTAGACACTGAAAAATGTCCTAGATGATATCATACACTTGAATCAAGTTTACTAACATCATTTCCTCTTGAAACCCATCCTCTTTTCACTTAATTAATTGAATTAGCCTAGCTAATTAATTAATTGCATCATTTTCATCTATTAACCTAACACATTTAATGAGGTTAATTCACCCCCTTTCATGCTAACATTCATCTCATTAAGTTAATTAAATAGATCGAAATATTTAATTTAATTCCCTAAGTCTTTTAATTTAATTAAATAACACTAAGTTATTTAATTAAATGCCATTTCATCTCTCCCCCATTCATTAAGTCATTTAATTTAATGAATATCATTTTAATTCTTCAAATCCCCTAATTTTTTTATTAAACATTGTTTAATTAGAAATTAAACTAATCTTCCTCCAAAAAGGGAATATTCCCATGGAATATTCCTTATCCTTTTTTTGTACAATTAAAACTTTCTTTTAATTTGTAAAATATCTTTATCCTCGTCCATGATAATATTCCAAAGAAAGTTCTCTCTCGTCCAATCATCTCACTTGGCTTCTTGAACAAGCTAAACTTGTGACCTCTTGAGCAATTCACCTGATGACCTGTGTGTGCAAGTCAAAAATGTGTTTGTTTGGAACAAATGAGAACCTTTAATTAAATCCCATCTTGCATTCTCACCCATTGATGAGAATCCATGATCCATGCCTCCTATTTCCTCCATCCTTGAGTGTTGATTGATCTTTTTGATCTCACCCCTTCATTTCTCATTTGCTTTCCTATAAATAGAACACTCTTTAGAGACAAATGGATCCATCTTTCAATTGCAAAATTATGTTGTTGAATTCAATTGCATTCAAACTCTCAATTTACTCACTTTTAGTTAATTTTAGTTCATTTTTAGTTGCATAATAGCTTAAGATATCCATTAATGGCTTCCATGCATCCATCTTAGCTTGTTTATAAATTAGGGTTTGAATATTTTAGCTTAGAATTAGCTTAGATTAGCTTAGCAATTTCATATTTAGATCAATTCTACCATAAAATCACATTAATTTAGCTTGCATTATGTTTAATTTAGCATAAATAAAGTTTTCATCCATTTATCACAATGGTTTCATCAATTCTCTTCAACAAAATCAATTGAAACAAGCTCACAAATCACAAGATTAGGAAAGGGTTGTTGTTCCACATCAACATGACACCAATTTCAAAACGGGATAAGTTTCAAATGGGTTAGAGTAGACATTTAATTGTTATTGTAGTTTGCAATTTTTAGTTTCAATAAATGCTTAGTTTAACTTTCAATTTGAATCATCTTGTTTGAGATTGAGGTTTAGTGGCTAAATTATGCTTCAAATCATCATGGATCAAGCATTACAGTTGACCCACACTGAAAATCCTTGATCCACATTCTAGCACTAGGAGTGAAAACCAATAATTTGATCAATTTTCACCTTAAATTTTGTTTGTTTTCTTTTTTGTAGGATACAAGGACACCCAAATCAAATACAACAATGCCTTTGAAGTGTGTCGCCATATAGAAATGCTATCACTGTTTCAAATAGCGTTGTTGATTAAATGCACTAATGTCGATTAAATAAATAGTGATGCTAATTTAATATAGAGGTATCAAATATTTTAAATGGCAACGCCCCAAATTCATCAGAGCAACGCTCGATAAAATAGTGATGCTATTGTACTCTCTATTTTTATTGTAGAGAGATGTCCAACTCTGGTAAGAAGTTTTACAATCTTTTTTTGACATGTGCTTTAATTTTCTCGATTCATCAGATCACTAATGCATTTCTAACATTGTTTTGGTTGTTAGACTAACCAGGTTTTGTAGGTTGGATGATATGGAGCTAAAGTGAAGAAATCCTTCTTATATTGAAATTCTATGATTTTAACAAGTGTTTGATGCTTTTGGGGCAATTATAACCCAATTTTTTATGATTTCTACTTTCTGCTCTAGGACCTCACTAAATTTCATTTGGGTTTATTTAAAATGAATGCTCAAACGGGACTAAAATTGAACCCTCATCTCATCATTGTCTTTTGGGTTTAAGATTGAACAAGGCAACTTCACATTTTGTTTGGTGTATAAAATGAAGTCATCTTAGCTTACCTGGGTTAAAATTTACAACTATTTGCTATGTCTTGTGATTTACACTTCCGTTGTTGAATGTATATGCAATTCTCTCGTGCCAATTGATGGCCTTGAGAAACATAAACATTCCTAACACTTTGTATAATCACCTACATCTTTCAATTCAAATTAAAATTGAACCCCTTTGCTAGTGTGAGAAAAAGGCATGGCGTGTGTTCTCTATTTGTTCATACAAACAAATATGATCAAACTACGGATGTACTTCCTTGCTATTGTTTATCCTTAGAGGTCTTGCCTCCTCACTTCAAAGGGAGGGAATGACCCTTGAGCGATAATGAGCTAAAGCCAAGCTCTTCCAAATGACTATATAAATGTGTGGTTGCAATAAAAATTGTGATCATTGGGATGTGGTACATGATAGCTCTCCCCTAGTATCTTTATGATGCGTAAAGCCCTTGTTCTAAGGGTTGGGAGACCTCTTGATGGATTTTATCATAGTACCCCCTAAACTAGAAGCCCTTATTATGAACCATTGTTTAGAATCCAAAAATCCTTAATACTTGTTGGTGCAAGAATGGTCATTCTAAAGTTGCCCCACATTTTTACTATCCATTGTTAAAATATAAAAATCCTTTTGATCTAATTTTAAGGATTTTGAGATTTGGTGGTCCCAAGAAGTGTGTGCCATGGAGGGGAGCTAGTGTTTCCAAATCTCTAACTGTTCACAATGTCTTAGTATTTGGAGAAATATGAGTGGGGACTCAACAAGTATAGCCATTTCAAACCTAGGACTATAAATGATTGTGAATTAGTTTAATACATTACTTGGTTTCAAAATGTTACAAAAAAAAAATCCACTATCTTCTTCAAAATTTCAAACACTTTGGCTTAAATATGGATATCTTTTGAAGATAGCCTTGATATTACTACTTGTCCTAAGGATTTCTATCTTTAGAGATTTCTAAATTTCTTGACTTATATCTCAAATCCATATTTTCCAAAGACAACATAGGCAATTATGGCTTCAACCTCATGATTTTCATGAAATGGACATTGTGAAAGTTATGATGTTTTTGACATAAACATTTAGTTTGGAAACTTAATCAAGACAAGTGATTGTGGTAAAATAAATTCATTTAAGCAAGATAAACTGACAATTGAACCCCAAATGACTATTTGGAGATTGATTGCTCTTGTTGAACAACCAGATCTTCTAGGTGTTATCATTCAACCAAACTTTGAACTCATTAATGGAGAACAAACCGATCTCATTAGCAGTTTGAGAAGCTTCATTTTTGAAACCAAAGAAACACCTACCCAGTGGAGAAATGCAACAACCATTTTAGATGAAGAAGAGGAACAATCTGATATTGAGGTTGGAAGGCCCATATTACCACCAATTGCATGGCAATAAATATCTTCCTTTCTTCCATAGACTTGGACTTTCCTAAATAATATCATGTAAAATTAGAATCCCCAAAAGAAGGTCTACATGTCATCATTTCAAACTTAGGCATCTTGGTTCAAAGGCAATCCAAAACCGCATTTCAGCACTCTACCTCAACAAAAACAAGTTGTTAGTAAACTTTTATGAGCACACATTGAGTAAACATCCACACATGTACATGTTCTTTATGAGTAAAAAATTAGGTCTTTTTCATGATAATCAACCTATCTAGAACATTGGGTTCTTTTCATGGTCTTGAACTCCCCTAAATGATCTATCACAAAATCAAAATCCATAGGGGAAGATCTACAATTCACCATTACAAACGTAGGTATCGTAATTCCAAATTTAGGAGGAAGTGGGCCTTAATACTTTATAGCAATCGTAACCTCTATTGAGAAACCATTATGCTCGAGCCAGGAGGAACCAAACAGGTTTACATACCCACATCTATCCTCTCATTTAGGCCAACATTACTCTTTAGGATTTGAAAACTTTAGAGGTCTAACATCATTCTCACTACCTTGGTCTTGTCAAAAGGAAAGGTCCATTCTAAGTCAACATTGGGTCAACATTTCATCCCTCACTTCACCAAACTTTGCAAAAAAATTTATTACACCAACACCTTTTGACTTGAACATCAATCAAACCAACCCCTAACTTATCTATTTTGTATGTGAAATGTATCCTTTTCCATGCACTTAGTTAATTTAGTTATCCTCTTTGAACTAGTTTATATTGAAGGTCACGAGTCTACCCAAAAGATTTCCAAGTTCATAAACATCGTTTATCCTAACATCAAAACATCAAGTGTAAATCAAAAGTGTTGTCCCAAAATGTTTGCAAAGAACACTCTCCACATCACCCATTATCACCATTGATCCAAAAAGGCTTAGAGCATCCCTCTTACCTAGATTTGAGTCAATTAGAGAGTTCAAACATTACAAATCTCAACACAACTCTCCTAAAGGTGACCCAAAATTTATTGTAAAGACTAGATCACAACACAAGAGAAAAATGGAGAAAACAAAAGTTACATTTACCTCAAGTGATCCAAATCCTTTATAATTTGATCAAGAAGTCAAGTTATCCCATCACAACAACCTTCATCACCATTAGGTCCATATGAGATATAATATATCACAAACAATCCATTTGAACTCACTAGGGAAGAACTCATGGAACATCAAGCCTTTGAAAATGTAGCTCATATCTCCCCATAATTTGTTGCACATAATTTGACACAAGGCTCCACAACTCCATCACTAGGGATACATCAAACCTACATTGGCAATATTGCAACAAGCCTTGCTCAATAATTTTGTCATGCTCTTTCATTTGAAAGCAACACACTTGTGGGTACACTTGAAACCAATCCTCCATCTCACACAACCACTTGGATACTTACCTTTGGTGCTCCTCCTATTCCCAAAGACCCCAAAAAACCATATAAACCATTTTAACTTCATTATTCCACAACAACCTCAACATATTGAGGAAACCCCTCTTCATCCATACCAATGAGTACCACAAGTGTACCCACTATAACACAAAGGAGCATAGACCAAATGTCTAAAAACAAAACACAAGGGTGTGTCAATACTATATCCCAGAGTCAACCCTTAATGCAAATAGGGACATCTTTTCCCACTCCTCCAATGGGTTTATCCATACCATCAGTTTCACAAAGTACATCCATTCCATCCATCATCAATCCACCTCAAAACAATCCCTTGGTCACAAATCTCATCAATCAAGGCAATACTTTGTCAACATCCCTATCACACTTGGAAATCCTCAAGACATGGGACAAGGGAACCTTTTTAATCCATGGAATCAAGGTCTCAATATGCCCTTAACATCACAAAATATGATGGCATCATCCTCATCTTTCCCCATAGTTCCTATTACCATGCAAAATCAAATGGGACCTCAAACTTACATTCCTCTATCTCAATCCACCATCACACAAGGAATGTTGAACCAAGGGAACCCTCCACCTCTCATCAACAATACATTACCCATTCAAAACATCAATATCCCCAATCCATCATAGATGTCCCAACCACCTGATCCTACATTGCAAGCACATGCCTTTTCCTTACAACAAGCAAAACAATAATATCAACAAGCCTTACAACAACGGAAACAATAGCAAGCAATCCTAGCAGCACAACAACAACAACAACAACAAGCTATCGAACAAAAACAAGTAGCCCCAACAACATAACAATAGCAGGGTGATCCCACAATACTAGTTTACAATTTCTGGCCAAACTGAACACTAAAATATTTTTTCTAACTAAATCTTCACTTTTGGGTACCTATAGTGGCTAAATTGTGAGGAATTTGAAGATGATGCAAACTAGATATTTGTGACATTTTGTTTATAGATTCTAAATATTTTTTTTTCAAAATTTTTGGAATCAGATTGCACTTCTTTTTCCATCTCCTTCAAAAACTATTTTTTTTCAGTAAACACCATTTTTAAGGAGTGACGCTCATTGTATACAACATAACTTTTTTTCAATGAAGGATAAAATTCTATTTTTTTCAAATTTAGATTTGTAAATATGATATCTAGTGCTTCCAATTGGTTTCATAGTGTTTTATTGAATTTTTTCCTTAATCAAGTTTTGAAGTCAAACCAATTACAATTCAGATATAGGTGGACTGTATACAACAACTTTTTTTGTATGTATCGAAATTCAATTTTTTTTTGTTGGATTAAGAACTTCAATATCTGGTGCACTCATATTTTTTAATTTTTTTTTATAATATATTATTTTTCCACATGTGTAGAACAAAGAGCTTGATTTTTGGTGAAAACCTATGTTTAATAAAACTAAAAAAACAAATACATAATAAAACCAAAACATTAAAATTATATTCGTTGGATAGCTTGTTCCGAAGAATACCATCATCCAGTTGGGTCTGTGAAGTCTCCTCCATTTTCATCCTCAACCTGAGCTTAGAAGGGAAAATTTTTGGACTGTTTTGGTGCCAATGGGTGAGAAGGTGGGAAAAGGGGGGTTCGAGCGAACTCCCTTTCCACAAAGGTTTTTTTTGTCAACAATGGTGGGACCCTACATTTAATGGGTTCGCTCGAACCAAGGTTCTAGCGAACCCTCTTTTGGTTCACTTGAACAAAAAGTTCGTTTGAACCCCTAAAAACCATCTTTTACATGGGGTCATTTTTTGCAACTTTTCCTTCCTCATTGGAATTGTAAACCACTTTTGTGGGTTTACCCAGCAGCAAGACCAAACAAGCAGCTCTAGTAGCACAACAACAATAGCAAGTAGCCTTAGGACAACAACAACATCAAGCCTGTCAAGCAACTTTAGCAGTGCATCAACAACAACAAGTCCAACAACAATCCCTAGTGGTGCAACAACAACAACAAGCTCAACAACAAACCTTACTAGCTCAAAAGTATTCCCAACAACAACAACAAGGTTTCTATTATAATCCTTAATGGAATATTGTCAATCCAAACACATTAGGAACATATACATCAACCCCTCAATTGCCTTCATAGAATCTCACCCCATCATACACTCCATACAACACTTTATCATATTAGAACCCCACATACAATGCATCCATCATTCCAACATATGTCCCTCCACCAAATCCATAAGATGATCTAGCATCGCATTTTAAGGCATTATCTTAAGAAATACAAAACCTTCAGATGGGAAATACAAAGAATCCCCAAATACATAATCTATGTCCCTATCCATTTGATCGAAACATTGCAATGGTACCATTCCCTCCTAGCTTTGAAATCCCCAAATTTGACAAATACAAAGGGAGAGGAAGTCCTATGGACCATGTCAAAGAATTCAATATCATGTGTATGGAGGTGGCCTACAATGATTCATATCTAATGTGCCTCTTCCCTCAAAGTTTAACAGGTCTTGCAATGGATTGGTTTCCTCATCTACCTCCCGACATAAAAAATTTCAACGAAATAACTGATAAATTCATTGATCACTTCTCCTTTAATCTTCACATGGATGTTAGTCCAGAAGAATTATACACCCTTAGACAAAAAAGAGGAGAATCTTTCACAAATTTCTTACAACGGTGGAGATAGAGAGCTAGTAAAAGTAAGTGGCCTCTTCCTGATGAGCAACAAGTAGGAATCATCATAGAAAATCTAGACCCAGATCTATCCTTCCACTTAAAAATGCAATGCATCACATCATATGGTGAACTTGTCCCTACAACCCTTAACATCAAGAGAGCTATAATCTCATAGGGAAATACTCAAGCTTACAAGACAACCTCCCATCAACTAGTTCAAATGACAAGCCTCATGTATGGGCTAAGAACAAGAATGTAACAAACGATCTAGTGTGGTAGATGCTAAGGTAATCCTACATGCTTTGAGACCAAACAATAGTAAAGTTGCTAACATCCAACTAATTGTGCAACAAACAACACCTTCTCAGAACAATCAGATCAACAACACTGACATGCAACAAAGGCGAACCAATAACAAGAACTATCCTAAACACAAGTACACATAGCTATTTGAACCCATCAAAAATATAATGAAAAATTTGGTAGAGTCAAATTTGATCACACTTCCTAACTTTGAAAACTACCAAGAGCCACAAGAGAAACCATCCTAGTATAACGAGAAGGACCTTTGTGATTTTCACAAGATCAAAGGACACAAAACAAAAAGTTGTATGTGACTCAAAAATATTATTCAAGACCTCATAGAGAATGATACCATATCTATTGAGGTACCATTTGGGAACTAGGATATTAAGATATATAAGAACCCTATGCCAGATCATAACAAATCAAACAACATTGGAAAACATAAGGATTAAATGAACATACAACATACCTATTCCAATGTAGTTGCTTCTTATGATAGCATCATCACTATTGTCACCATCAAGGGACATAGTGTAGAGTGTGGAGTCACCACACGACATGGTAAAGTCACCATCCAAGGAGTCCCATCTCAATCTAGGGAAAAACCTATTTCACCAACAACAAGTACCAACAAATAAAATCTCTTGGAATAGCTCAGAAAGACCCCCGCACAAATATCAATCCTAGAACTGTTGAGTCTATCACCTGCACATAGGGAAATCCTTGAGAAAGATTTATCGAAGTCATTTTTTCTTGAGGATATTGATACCAATAATTTTCAACCTATGGTGGGCCATATCACTAATCATCTTCTCACCTTCTCCAAGCAAGACCTGTCATCACAACCATCTCATAACCGTGCTTTACACCTTGAGGTTATCATTCATAAAAACAAGGTCAAAAGAGTCTTAATAAATGGAGGTGCGGGATCAAACGTTTTGTCCCTTCAGCTGATAAAAAATATAGGCTATTCAAAGGATAATATTAAGAGGAAAAAAAATACCACAATCAGGGCATATGACGACCAAGAATAGGTATCATTGTACTTCCCATTCAAGTGGGACCTCTCATTGTAGAAACTACATGCCAAGTGCTTGATCTTGATCTTCCTTATTGTTGGAAAATGTGCCTCAAGCTTACTAACATGAAACTCCTGAAAGAGAAAAATTGGTGAGACCCTCTAAATGTCTTACTGACCAGCAGTTGTGTTCAAAAGATCAAGTTCACTGAGACCTTGGTTGCCTTTCCGACGGGAGTCATCGACAAGATATGGCTATCGCTATAAAATTCCTATCTCTTTCCATCTGGGCAAACCTCTTCCTGATGGGTTAATTCCTGGTGATCATTGGGGAGACTCTTGGCGACAAGTGGCATCGGGGAGAGGCATGAATCTTCATAGTGACTCATTCTGATAGAGTGTGTCTCACCGACAGTTTTACACATGAATGTCATCGGGGTGACATGAAGGCTCGATAAGAGTCTGTGACAGTGGAGGTCTCGTCAATAGGTATACCTTCAGTGAGAACTCTTGTTGATGGATGTTTCTCTTACCGATAGGCTAGTGCATTCGGTATGAGCTCTTACAGATAGCGTTGGTCTCTCCGACTGTTCTACGTTTGATGAGATGTCTTGACGATAGAGTGGGTCTGGCCGATGGATTTTTGTTCAATATGATGTCTCGTCGATAGCGATTGTCTTGTCGATAGAGCTACATGAGTTGAACATCGGTGTGAAGTCTTAGCAACAGTAATGGTCTATCCAATGGTTCTATAGTGGACATCGGTGAGATGTCTTGCCGATAGAGTGGGTCTGGCCGATGGTTTTGCATTTGGTATGATCTCTTGCCGATGGTGCTGGTTCTATTGATGGACATATTGGAGTGACATTAACTATTGATGAAATCTCCTAGACTCTTGTCGATGGACAGTTGGTTTTCTGGTGATATCACGGAGACTTGTTTTGCTATCTGTCTAACTTCCTAGGGTGTTGTCAATACTTTTAGTCTTGTCGATAGCTATGTGATCGAGCATTTTGGCATTGGGGAGACATGGTCTAGTGTCTCACTGACATGCAATTTTGTTTGAACATTTTGACCGAATGACTATCTAACGTGGTCTATTTTGAACCAATGAGCGAAGAAGAAGGAGAACCGTTGGCAGTTGAACTGTTGCGACCATTCCTGTGTGGAAGATCAATAGATTATGAGAGAATGGATTACACTTAGTAACGTATGATGATCAATTAGCTAAATGAGATCTTTTGTTCAATTCTAAATACGATTGGATCAGTGTGAATGAATTCAATTCGGAGAGCATTGTGAGATTAATGTTCTGTACAAGATTGATCAATGAATGTTGTTGTTGCAAATTGACATCAGAAAGTTAAGTATGATCTTTGTATGTAATTTTCCTTACTGTAATACAAAGAGGCTTTTCTTGGTGTGGTGCATTTTTCTCTTGTAAGGGTTTTCTGACATAAATCTGGTGTCCAATTGTGTATGTGTTCATTTCTCTTTTCTGTTGTTCTTTTCAAGTTTATCTTAATGAACTATAATTGCAAAATTTAAAGTCATATCGACATTCTTCCCTAAGGTTTTGACCTTAGGAGAGTTTGTTCCCCACCTAAGCTTTCCTTACAAGTGGTATCAGAGCCTAGCCAGTTGTGTTATCCTTGTGGGTACATTGGGATTTTTGTGTCAATTCTGTTTAGTGGAAGTCTTGTAGAAGCCTGGTAATTTGAATTACAGATTAAGATGGAAAGCACATCAGGAAAGATTGAAATTGAGAAATTCAATGGCAGTAATTTTGAGTTGTGGAAACTCAAAATGGAAGATCTGTTGGTTGATCATGATCTTTGGCTTGTTGTGTCTGGAATGAAGCCTACAGGCATGAAGCAAGAATATTGGGACCTTGAAAATTGAAAATCAAAGGGGCTGATAAGGCTCTATTTAGCAAACGTTGTTCTTCTAAATGTTCATGAAGAAAAAACAACATCCTCTTGTGGAAAATATTGGGAGCTATTTATCAAGGCAAGTCCTTGGTGAATAAGTTGTTCTTGAGGAAGAAGCATTTGTTGTTGATCATTTGAATGCTTTCAACATGTTGATTGCTCAATTAGCATCTGTGGGTGTGAAGATTGATGAAGATTTTTGTATGCTATTGTTGTGTTCTTTGCCAGATTCTTGGGATCACATGGTGATGGCTATTGGGACTACTACTTCCTATTTTAAGATGGAAGATATTGTTGCTTCTTTGTTATCAGAAGAGATGAGAAGAAAATCTTCTGAGATGGCAAAGGAGGCTCTTGCTGTTAGAAGAAGATCAAAAGAAAAAGGTAAGAAGAAGGACAAGAAGTCCAAATCCAAATCAGAGGGGAGATCAAAGTCTCCTAGTAAGAATTCCAAGGTGAAGTGTTGGAATTGTGGGAAACCTGGTCATGTCTAAAAGGATTGCAAAGAGAAGAAAAAGAAGAAGTATTCTTCTGATAATGATTCTTCTTAGAGTAATGTAGATGCTTTCATTGTAGCCTTGGCTACATAGGCATCAAATGATGTATGGCTGATTGATTCTGAAGCATCTTTCCACATGACATCTCATAGATATTGGTTCACTAAGTATGAAAAATATGATGGTGGAAGGGTGTATTTGGCAAGCGATTCATCTCTAGAAATAGTTGGTTGTGGAAGAGTCAGAATACAGTTCCTTGATGGAAGAGTGAAGAGAATCAATGATGTAAGGCATATACCAGGTCTAGCTCAAAATTTACTTTCTGTTAGTAAGTTGAACGATGTTGGAGTGTAGGTCTCATTCTCTGGAAATAGTTGCAAGATGACTAGAGGCTCAATGGTGCTAGCTACCTAGGGTGCTCGTATTGGTACTTTGTATAAGCTAGATGCACTTGTTGTTCAATGCAATAGTGTCTTTGTAAAGTCACAGAAGGCTACTCATGGAGAAAAGGAGAAAAATGTTTCTGATAGTGCAAAATCTATGGAAGTTAAACTTCCAACTAAAAAGACTATGATCTAGAATCATAGGCTTGGCCACATTGGAGAAAAAGGTTTAAAAACCTTGAAAAATAAAATCCTAGTTGAAGGGCTTGACGATTGTAACCTCGAATTCGAGTTTTGTGAACATTGTATATATGGTAAACAACATTGTGTTTCATTCTACTTCAATCCTCACAAATCTTTTGGTTTACTTGATTATATGCATTCTAATTTTTTTGGTCCAATAAATGTTCCTTCTTTGTCTAAATCAAGATATTATGTATTGTTCATTGATGATTATTCAAGAAGGGTATTTGTTTATTTTTTGAAAAGTAAAGCAAAAGTGTTCAGTCATTTTAAGGAATTTAAAAACCTTGTGGAAAATCAGACTAGAAGAAAAATAAAAATTTTAAGGACTAACAATGGCGGTGAGTTTTGTTATGATGAGTTTGAAAGATACTATAAAGATCATAGGATTAAAAGACATAAAACTACACCCTACAATCCGCAATAAAATGGAGTTGTTGAAAGGTTCAACAAGACAGTGATGGAAAGAGCATGAAGTATGCTAAGCAGTGCTGGCTTGGAGGAGAAGTTTTGGGCTAAGGCAGTTGCAACATGTTATTTAATAAATAATTCTTTGAATTCCACTCTTGTTGAGAAAACACCTTTGGAAGCATGGTTTGGAAAGAAGCCCTCTCAAGACACATTCATTTCTTTGGCTATGAGGCATATGCATATGTGCCGAATGAAAAAAAGGTCTAAATTAGAAAACAAGGTTGTTAAATGTATTTTTATTGGTTATAGTGCTAGCATAAAAGGATACAAGCTTTGGAATCCTGATACGGAGAAGGTTTTGTATAGCAGAAGTGTTATTTTTCATGAGCTAAAGCCTTCTACTTTGGATCTGCAGTCAGAGACAAAATCATAAGATAAAAAGGATGTAGTTGAAATTCCTCCGACACTAGATAAAGAGGAATTCAAAATTCAAAATGTACCTGAAATTGAGAAGAGCTCAAGCAGTTCTGAAGTTCTAAAGAAGAAGAAGAACCTCAGCCTTAGCCTGCGAGGAGGTCAACATGTGAAAGAAAGCAACCTAATAGGTATGGGTTTTCTTTATTAGATTCTACTTGTGCCTATGCTTTAATTTATAGCACTGATGATCCTAGGACTGTGAAAGAGGCATTTAGAATGTCTGATTCAAACTCTTGGTTGGAAGCCATGAATGAAGAAATGGCATCATTAGAAAAGAATGATACTTAGAGTTTGGTGCCCTTGCTTGAAGGCAGAAAAGTTGTTGGCTGCAAATGGGTATTTAAAAAGAAAATAGGTCTGGATGGCAGTGTGGAAAATTATAAGGAGGTTGGTTGCGAAGGGGTATTCCAGGTAGAGGGAATTGATTATGGAGAAATTTTTTCTCCGCGAAGCTGGCATCTATCAAATTTCTTTTGTCACTTCAGTGCATATGACTTAGAGATTGAACAGATGGATGTGAAGACAACATTTCTTCATGGTGACCTTGAAGAAGAAATTTATATGTCCAGCTTGAGCACTTTGTGGAAAAAGGTAAAGAAAATCTGGTTTGCAAGTTGAAAAAATCTCTATATGGATTAAAACAATCTCCTAGAATGTGGTACCAGAAGTTTGACACTTTTTTTTTGTCATTGGGATTCATAAGATCAAAATCTGATCATTGTGTGTACTACAAAACTGAAAATGATTGTGTTCTTATTATTGCTCTCTATGTTGATGATATGGTGTTCATAGGCAATAGTAAGTTAATGATTTCTGATCTAAAATCTAAGTTTTTTGTAAAGTTTGAAATGAAAGATCTTGGTGCAGCTAGGTATATTCTGGGAATGGAAATAACCAGGAACAAGAAGAGTAGAAAACTGGCTCAGTCAGAGTAAGTATATTAATACTATTCTAGAGAGATTTTGTATGACTGATTGCAAGCAGCTAGTTGTTCCAGTTTTGCAAGGAACGAAGCTATTTGTTGAAGACTGTCCAAAATCTCCTACTGAGATAGAGGAGATGACCAGAGTTCCTTAGGCTAGTTCATTTGATAATTTAATGTATGCAATGGTCTGTACAAGGCCATACATTTCCCAAGCAGTGGGAGTACTTAGTTTTTTATGGCAAATCCTAGAAGGACACATTGGGATGTTGTGAAAAGAGTGTTTAGATATCAGAAGGGAACTTCAAAATATACTTTGTGTTACCATGGAAATTTGGTTGAATCATAGAGGACTCTCAGCATTCGAGGCTATGTGGATTCTGATTGGGCAGGGGACATTGACAATAGAAGATCCACTAGTGGATATATTTTCATGATGAATGGTGGTGCAGTTAGTTGGATGAGTAAGCGATAGGCTATAGTTCCTTTGCCCACTACAGAGGTAGAATACATGGCAGAAACACACTCCTGTAAAGAAGCAATCTGGTTAAAAAAAAATTGTTCTAACATTGGGTTTGATGCGGGGGAAATTACAATTTACTATGATAGTCAGAGTGCTATTTTTTTGGAAAAAAATCCTACTTTCCATGCTAGGATGAAACATATTGATGTGAAGTATCATTTTGTATGAGATATGATGGAGGATGGAAAGGTCTCTTTAGAAAAATTGGATACTCTAGAAAATTTTGTTGATGCATTGATGAAACCAGTGAGCATAGACAAGTGCAGGTGGTGTGCTAGTTCAATGGGCCTTAGTGCCCATGAATTTTAGTATTTTTGTTGTGCTCTGGAGGTGTCAGTAAGATATTCATCAAGTGGGAGATTGTTGGAAAATGTGCCTCAATATTACTGACATGAAACTCCTAAAAGAGAAAAATCGGTGAGACCATCTAAATGTCTTACCCACCAGTAGCTGTGTTCAAAAGATCAAAGTCACTGAGACCTTGGTTCTATCTTGTCGACGGGAGTCATCAGCAAGACATGGCTATCACTATAAAATTCCTATCTCTTTCCATCTACGAAAACCTCTTGTCGATGGGTTAATTCCTAGTGATCATTAGGGAGACTCTTGGAAACGAGTGGCATTGGGGAGAGGCATGAACCTTCGAAGTGACTCATTCTGATAGAGTATGTCTCATCAACAGTTTTACACATGAATGTCATCAGGGTGACATAAAGGCTCGATAAGAGTCTAAGCAACAGTGGAGGTCTCATCGATAGGTATACCTTCAATGAGAACTCTTGCCGATGGATGTTTATCTCACCAATATGTTGGTGCACTCGGTATGAGCTCTTGTTGATAGCATTGGTCTCTCTGACTATTCTTCATTCAGTGAGATGTCTTTCTGATAGAGTGGGTTTGGCCAATGAATTTGTGTTTGGTATGATGTCTCGCCAATAGCGATGGTCTTGCCAATAGAGATACATGATTTGAACATCGGTGTGAAGTCTTAGTGACAACGATGGTCTTGCCAATGGTTCTGTAGTGGACATCGGTGAGATGGCTTGCCAATAGAGTGGGTCTGGCCGATGGTTTTGCATTTGGTATGATCTCTTGCTAATGGTGTTGGTCCTACCGATGGACATATTGGAGTGACATTAACCGTCGATGAAATCTCCTAGACTCTTGTTAATGGACAGCTGGTTTTCTTATGATATTGGGGAGACTTGTTTTTCTATTGGTCTAACTTCTTAGGGTGTTGTCGATACCTTTGGTCTTGTCGATAGCTATGTGATTGGGAATTTTGGCATCGGGGAGACACGGTCTAGTGTCTCATCGACATAAGATTCTATTTGAATGTTTTGACTGAATGAATGTCTGATGTGGTCTGTTTTGAACCAATGAGCGAAGCGGAAGGAGAACCGTTGGCAGTTGAACTATTGCAACCGTTCCTATGTGGAAGATCAATAGATTGTGAGAGAATGGATTATGCTTAGTAACGGATGATGATTGGTTAGATGAATGAGATATGTTGTTTGATTCTGAATACGATTGGATCAGTGTGAATGAATTCAATTTAGAGAGCATTATGAGATTAATGTTTTGTACAAGATTGATCAGTGAATGTTGTTGTTGTAAATTGAC
Source organism: Sequoia sempervirens (assembly GCA_007258455.2). Lineage (NCBI taxonomy): Eukaryota > Viridiplantae > Streptophyta > Pinopsida > Cupressales > Cupressaceae > Sequoia > Sequoia sempervirens. The sequence goes on from VDFB02353722.1 coordinate 255,484, forward strand.
ATCAAAAAGTTAAGTCTGATCTCTATATGTAATTTTCCTTACTATAATACAAAGATGGTTTTCTTGGTGTGGTGGGTTTTTCTCCCATAATGGTTTTCCCACATAAATCTGGTGTCCAATTATGTATGTGTTCATTTCTCTTTTCTGTTGTTCTTTTCAAGTGTATCTTAATGAACTGTAATTGCAAAATTTAAAGTCATATCTGCATTCTTCCCTGAGGTTTTGATGTTAGGAGATTTTGTTTTGCACCTAATCTTCCCTTACACTTATATCATCCTTCTTGTCCGACCATGGATCCATGCCCTAAAAGTTGTAGCCTTGACCTATTATCAACGTGTGAAGTTTCCTTTCGAAGGCAGAGAAATCACTATGCATGGAGATCTTGAGCCTTTTTACTACTATAAGAATGTTGAGGCCAAATTCTATAAGATACTCCAAATACCCAAGAATGATGAGGGGCCTACACCATCTACCTCATTTGTTGACCCATCATCCCTTGCATCTACCTCATAAGAAAAACCATCTATTGTGCAAAGTATACCTAACATCAAAGTAGTGATTCAAGATAATGGTTGTGGGAACTACAAGCTAATGAAGAACACCTTTGTCTTAGGAGAGTTACCTACTTCTCCTTAGTCGCATGGGAAACCTACAACTAACAACAAAGAACCCAAAACAATCAAGATGGCAGCCACTATCTTCACCAAGTGGGAGGATTTGAACCAATAAGATATCTCTAAACTCCTCTATCAGGATGAACGACCTATCCCTATTCTTCCCATGGAAGATGACAACAAAGGCTTGCATCTAATGAAGGGATGGGGATATAACAAGAATGAGAAGCTAGGACAACATAATAATGGTTTTCTAGAACTCATTGTTCCTAAGAAATGACTAAAGAATCTTGGTCTAGGTTGTACTACTAGCAAGGTCACCCATATTGGCAAAGGTACTTCCGCTAAATAGGTTGAGGCTTCTTCTTCATTACCTACATTGTGTGATACAACCTTATATGACTTCCCCCTAGATGTTTCCAGCCTGTTTGAGAATAAAACCCTCTTTATGATATCCATAACATCCTTTGTTCCAAGCAATCTCAGAATTCATGGGACTCTATGACAACTTACCATGGGTAGATCACAAAGCAAGTTTTGACATAGAGCTAGACATAGGGGTGTACTATGGGGAGACGATTGAATCCTTTAGTCATAAAATTAATGAAATGAAACTAACATGTAGATTCTTGAGTGAAAACCACATGGTGCCACTCTGTAATCCTAAAATAGTAAAAACAAGGGACACATCCAATGGTGAAAACCTCTCTGAGGCACCCAAGGATGAGGGATTCAATCTCCCCCTTAGTGCAATGCATTCATAAAAGTCAGCAGTGCTAGAAAAAAAGGCCACACCAATCAATGTGGGAACAAAAGAAGCACCTAAGATCACTTTTTATGTTGAATCCCTATTGGATGAAGAACATAATAACCTAGCAACATTCCTAAAAGAGTGAAGAGCTAACTTTACATGGTCATACACAGATATTCCAAGCCTTGATCCTAAAGTAGTTGTGTATCACTTAGCAGTCTATCTTGAAGCCAAGCCAGTCAAGCAAAAATTAAGGAAGATGCACCCTCAAATAGCACTATTAGTGAAACTAGAGTTACAAAAGCTTCTTGATGTTGGATTCATCTAACCAATAGATTATCCTGAGTGGGTATTAAATGTGGTACTAGTCTCAAAACCCATTGGGGGCATTAGAATATGCATTGATTTCAGAAACCTAAATAAGGCATGCCCAAAGGATGATTTCCCTCTTCCTAACATTGATCTCATTGTGGACTTAACAGTAGGGCATGAAATGCTCTCACTCGTGGATGGTTTTTCAGGCTACAATCAAATCATAATCACTAAGGAGGATCAATACAAAACTGTGTTCACTTGTCCATGGGGAACCTATTGCTGGAATGTAATGCCATCTGGGTTAAAGAATGCAGGAGCAACCTATCAAAGAGAAATGACCCCCATCTTTCATGACATGATCCACAAAAAAAATGAATATTATGTGGATGATATTTGGAAAAATCAAGGAAAAGGAGTGAGCATATACAAGTCTTAGGACCCATCTTTGACAGACTTGAAGAATACAAGGTAAGGCTAAATCCAAAAAAGTGTCTTTGGGGTCACATCAAGGAAACTTCTTGGCTTCATCATCTCACAAAGAGGGATAGAAATTGATCCAACAAAGGTAAAAGCCATCATTGACATGGAATTACCACAAAATTGAAGCAGATGAGAGGATTACAAGGAAGATTGCAGTCCATTAGAAGGTTCATCGTGCAACTATCAGATAAAATCCACCCTTTTTCGCATCTTCTCCATAAAGGAATAACTTACAAGTGGGATGAGAAGTGTGATAAAGCTTTCCAACATATCAAATACTACCTACTAACAACTTCAATTCTCATGCCACCAATACCAAACAAACCCTTGATCCTATATATCTCAGTAACATCAACAACACTAGTAGCTCTTCTAGAACAACATGATGAAAATAGAAAGGAAAGAGCTATTTATTGCATCAAAAAAACTTTGGTGGGCTATTAAATGAACTATTCACCCATTGAGAAGGCATTCCTAGCAATAGTTTTTGCTTCACAAAAATTCAGAAACTACATGCTATCACATCAAATCAAGCTCATTACAAAGATTGACCCATTAAAATACTTGTTATCCAAATAAACTCTCACATGACAAATGGATAAATGGGTAATGATCTTAACAAAGTTTGACATAGAGTATGTGGAGAGAAAGGAAATAAAAGGACAAGTGATCATAAATCAACTAGCAGAGGCACCCATCTATTCAAAGAACCCCTTGATATCTGAGTTCCTTGATGAATCAGTGTTCCTTATCAACCTTACAAGTTAGTGGAAGATGTATTTTGATTGATCATTCACTCAACATGTATTAGGAGTAGGTATTATTTTCATCACCCCTCAAGGTGATTGTATTCCAAAGTCATACCAATTGTCATTCTCATGTACTAACAACATTGTTGAGTACAAAGCCCTAATCATAGGTCTAAGGATAGCGGTTAATTGGTAGATACAAGAAATGAAAGTCTATGGAGATTCACAGTTGGTTATCAACCAAGTCAATGATGAATATCAAACTAAGGATGATAAGCTAACTCCTTACAAAAAAATGGTGGAACAGCACAAGGACCTTTTTATAGACATAACTTTCGAGCAAATTCCTCGCATAAAAAATAGAGCAAAAGACACCATGGCAATGATCTGATCACTAATAGACATTCCAAACAACGTCCTCCAATGTGAATTCTTGGTAGAACAACTTCTCATACCAACTTTCAAGATCCCTAAATTAGAATTTGCATGTGTCATTGTTGGTCCTAGATCCCTGTGGTATCATGACATATTCATCTACCTAAGCAGAGGAACCCTCCCATCTGATATCACCTCATATCTTAAAAATACCTTTGTCAAGAAGGTATCCCGATTTGTGATCTTAGGTGATACCCTTTACTGTTGAAGCATCAAAGGGGTATTGCTATGATTTCTTAACCAAGAGGAAGCCTTGACTACTTTAACAGAGGTACATGATGGCATATGTGGGTCCCATTCTAGTAGTATGACATTAGCTAAGAAACTATTGAGGATGGGGTACTATTGGCCAACTATGGAAAAAGAAGCTCATCAGTATGTGTGTAGAGATGTGTCCAATGTCAACAACATGGAGGTTCAATCCATGCCCCAGCTCAAGAGTTGCAACCCATGATCACACCCTAGCCTTTTTCATAGTGGGGGCTTGACCTCATAAGAAAAATCACCCCAAACTCATCCAATGGCCACAAGTTTATCATAACTGCCACTGAGTACTTTACTAAGTGGATTGAAGCCATTCCTATGGCCTACATAATGGGGAAACAAATTGCCAAGTTTATCCTAAACTATCAAATCTGTTGCTATGTGTTCCTCAAACCCTAATCTTAGACAATGGAACACCCTTTAAGAATTAGGATGTGAAAGATCTCTGCCAAAGATTCAACTTCCAACACCGATTCTCTACCCCGTATTATCCCTACGGAAATGGTCAAGCTAAGGCTACGAACAAAACTATCCTGAAAATCCTAAAGAAAATAGTCAACAAAGCTAGCTATGATTGGCATTTGCAATTGAATCCCATTCTTTGGGCCTATTAGACTATTATACACATGCCAATAGGTGTAACCCATTTCTACTTGGTCTATGGATTAGAAGTTATCTTTCCTATTGAGGTTGAGCTCCCATAATTGTGAGTGTCACTATAGAACCTGATCACCAATGAATAATATAGTATCTCAATTGAATGAGATAGAATTCCTAGATGAGCATCGTCTCGATGCTCTCAATCACTTGCAAGTATATCAAAATTGACTAAAATGTAGCTATAATAAGAAAATAAAATATTAGTCTTTTCAAGTAGGGGATCTTGTCCTAAATAAGAATCAAAAGAACCTTCTGGATTAGAATAGTAAAGGAAAGTTTGAGCCTAATTGGTTGGGTCCCTTTATCATCACATTTAGCTATGGATCAGGAGCATACTAATTGTCAACACCTAAAGGAGAACCCTTGTAGGAGCCAACTAACAACTTGCATCTCAAAAAAATTTATGCCTAGTCTTGAAGGGTGTAAATCTAAAAATGGAAAAACAATCAAAAAATAATCAAAAATCCAAAAAAAATGAAAAAAGGGATTGAAAAAGAAAAAAGAAAAAAATTGTCCTCTAGTGAAAACCACTTCGATGGCGCTTTGGGAAAGTATTGCATTTAACCCGAAGAAAATTTCCCCCTGTCTAGAAGGAAAGCTCCCATTGAAGCATTTAACTTGATGCCTATTGTAGATACATCCCCTATTACGAATTGCATAGTATCATAAATAGCGACTCCCTATACCATTCCTCCAACTCGATAGTTAATAAAGAACATAAAATCCTTTGTTGGATCTTCTTGATTTAAATAAATCATACTTTTCATGATTTGATCTACAAGTTTTTTTAGTGGTCTAGCTAAAAAAAATATCTCCTGAAAAATAATTTGTGGTATATCTTAACCCAGTTTTCTTCCTCTTCTTCGAACCCCTGGTAAGGAACTTTAGGGACGTTGGTTACATCCATTTTACTAGGTTCTTTCTCTTTTGAAATTTTTTCATCCTCTTTGACATATATAAACTTTATTAGTAAGAAAAAAAAGTTTATAAACTTTATTAGTAAGAAAAAAAGTTGATAAACTTTATTAGTAAGAAAAAAAAGTTTATAAACTTTATTAGTAAGAAAAAAAAGTTTATAAACTTTATTAGTAAGAAAAAAAGTTTATAAACATTACTAGTAAGAAAAAAAAGTTTATAAACTTTATTAGTAAGAAAAAAAGTTTATAAACTTTATTATTAAGAAAATAAGTTTATTAGTAAGAAAAATAAATTATAAACTTTATTTATTAGTAAGAAAATAAATACCTTGGTGAAAACCTGGAAAATAGGTGCCTTGCGTAAATAAAGCACCTCCATCTATTCTTTGGCTCTTTTGTCCTATCATTCTTTGCACCACCATTTATCCATTGCCTATTTGCATCCTTATCATAGCTTGATGTTGTGAAGTATCGCGATCCATTTAGTACTACTTGGCATATTCCAAAGGTCAATTTGTCCCACCCTTATCGAAGTAGTCTAACATGTCACACTAGGGGCACTTCGTTATGGATCATATCATTCTCTTGGATATCTTAAGGTCATTGAAAATACCAAAAAATATATATAAAATATCATCGGAAAATCCCAAAACATTCATAAAACATTCATCAGAAAATTCAAAAACATTTGCAAAATCCTATACAACTAAGATCTAAAAACATTTAGAAAAGTGTAAAGGAAAAATCCAAAATATCCACACATCAAAATCCTAAAAAGGTCGAAAATAAAAAATCCAAATTTTTTTTTACCCTTGTTGAACTACATTGTCTCTGAGCTTGAATGTAAGCAAGGCCATCATTGATGTTCCCCCGAGACACCCTAGGTCAGTCTTTTAGGAGTCCACCATAATAAACTGACATTCTGTCACATGTGCATTTCTCATCTTGTCAATAAGTCAATTCAGTCAAACTACGTGGTTTTTGCATGTATAACATAGGCAAGGATTATCTTTGATCAACTCCCGAGGCCCCTAAGATAAGTATTTAGGTTAGGTTCTTGGTCAAAAAACTTGAAAAAACATAAAAACATCCAAATATGTAGAAAACCCCAAAAACATCCAAATATTCAAAAAACTCCAAAAACATCCCAATATTCAGAAAACACAAAAACATTAAAAATTTGAAAATCCAAAAACATTAGAAAACATTCAAAAGCCCTAAACAGCCTCAAAATTTGAAAAACCCAAAACATCCACATAAAATTTTGAAAAGAAAAAAAAAACCTCAAAACATTTTCAAAATACCAAAAACATTGAAATATTCAATAAATTACAAAACCACCCATCCCATCTCACTTTCACCTATAATAACTTTCACCCATAATAAATAGATCATCACCTTAACCCTTTGGAAAAACAAATAGAAAACAAGTATATCAAGTCGTAAAGTGAGAACCTAAGTGTCAAAATATAAATTCTAGATCATAGGTAAATGTGTCAGTGAAGTTTATATCAATGGCTTATCACAATGCCCATCATTATCCTAACATCAAACAACTACCTGATCAACATTTCCTAGGACGTTTCCTTCCTGTGATGGGCATCAGTATCAAGTATCATGATAGCTAAATCGACCTCACAAGACATATAGATAACACTGACTATTTGTCTTTGATATTTTCTTATGATTTATCTTAATAACCCATTCCAAGGACCTCTCGATGATGTCTATCAAAATTATTTAGAGAGAAAGGAATGGGTCATTGATCACGATCTTTCATTTGTTGTGCTTCTAGATACTCTTGTAAAATAATCTTGGTGCATACTTGCTTAGTTGTGTGTAGGAAGGTTGTTTGGAGTATGTTGTTGACTATTATGTATGCTTTGGTCCAATATATTCTAAGTTTCTAACTTACATTCCAACAAGGTTTTTGTATGTGAAGATGTGAGTAGGAACTATCTTATCTATTTACAAAGTCAAAGTCCATTACACTAGATACAATGTTGTCCTAGTTAACAATACCTCGATTCATTGCGTCTATATGTTATGTCAAACAATAAGGAACGACAGAAAATTCTAATCCTAAAATGTGAGCAACTCATCATCTTGCATTCATCTTCATTATGCATGTCTCGTCACCATCTCTAATAAAGTCTTGATGGATCATAGACTTGTTGGATTTTTGAAGCAATCATCAAAATCAACAGTTGATCATTCTTGTTTCTTCTATCTCCTCTCTGCACTAACCTGGTATCATGACAATCAACAAAAACATCATCAATGCATCCATCCTACATCCATGAATCATCAACATACATGCATCTCATAATCATACATCTTGAATTATCATTTAAGTTGTAATTAGTAATATAGATTTGTTATTCTAAGCATCTTAAATTGTAGCATCACATATCATATTATAAACATTCATCACATTGCATTCTCATAAGAAAACATCTACATTAACCATCCATACATCCATATGTATACATGGTCATCTCATAAAACTACATAGAAAATACACAAAAATAAATGCATCCATAACATCTGCATATCATATTATCCATCCCATATCATATCATGAAAAGATACTGAAAAATAATATAACATTGCATCCATACATATCATCACATCACATATCATCTCATATCGCATAGGTATAAATAAAGTGCATCTATACATGATCAAATATAAGCATTTCATATCATACAATTTCTTAAACATGCAATAAGATGAACACATCATATAGAATCCATATCCATATTATATATATCAAAAAATTAATGTCATGGTACAATATTTGGATTAGTGTATGTATATCGATCATAAATACAATATCCATGAGGCTATCAAAAAGTAGCTCATAAATATATATCTATGTCAAAGAATGGGGCAACAAAATAAAAAAAGTGTATGTACACTAGAAGCTAGCCTTGATGGTTGCTCCCCTCTCTGGCTTGCCTCTCTGGTTGATCCTTAGCCTTGGGCCATGCATCACTCCACTATGAATAATCAGGTTGTATCAGTGGTGTTGACACATCTCTATAATAATGTATCCTATAATATGTTGCCTCGGTCACGACCTCTCTAGAAAATCTCGCAGATACAGTTATGCCATGCCTAGCTGCTATCATTGCCTCTATCTGGTATCACCACCTGAACTCCTAATCTCTCTTTGAGGTCATAGCTTGTAACTACTGCCTGGCACGGTCTCTCTCCACTGTGATGGCCACACCTATTTTTTGGCCTAGTCTTGCTTAGTAGGAATAGTCAAAATTTGTTGGCGGGCCTGATCTCGCTCACCTGTCAAAACTTGCACCTGTTGAATTTGGATATCTCTTGCATCAAGTGGTGGTGGTTGTACAAGTTGTTGTATGGGTTACTGACCAACTAGTGAAGCCCTTGGAACCTACCCATCTTGGCCATCCTAGCCACCCTGTCCCTATCCCTATCCTCTTCCCCTACCTACTCCTCTCCCTTTGGGTCTCCCTTGTGGAGGAGTACCCACTAGATTTTTCAAGTGTTGAGGAGGTTTGAACCATGCATCATAAGCAAGCGTCATTTGTGTGACCGCCTGACCCTGGTCATAGGCCCATAACTAAGCTAACAACTGCATGAATCCATCCATTACCTCTAGAGCTAGAATAGTGGGTCCCCATGTGGGCACCTCTCAAGCAAACCTAGCAAAAATGGTTCTGTAAGCATCATCAAGCCTGTCCTTTTGCTCACCCAACTTTGTTCAACAAGTATTGCTCAATAATCGTATGCTCCCCGCCCTACATATACCGAGTATGTCTAGCAAAAAATAATAGTTGTGCAGCATCATCATACCATCTTGGCATTTGTATTCAAGGTCACCACCTAAATACTGTCATATCATCCAGTACCCAGTGGGTGATCCCACAATACTAGTTTACATTTTTTGGCCAAATTGGACAATGATTTGATTTTTTCTAACTAAATCTTCACTTTCGAGCACCTATAGTGGCTAAAGCATGAGGAATTTGAAGATGATGCAAACTAGTGATTTGTGGCATTTTGTTTGTAGATTTTAAATATATTTTTTTCAAAAATTTTGGAATCATATTGCACTTCTTTTTCTATCTCCTTCGAAAACTACTTTTTTTCAATAAACACCATTTTTAAAGAGTGACACTCACCATATAACACATAACATTTTTTTCATAAAGGATAATATTCTAATTTTTTTGAATTTAGATTTGTAACTACGATATCTAGTGCGTCCAATTGGTTTTATAGTGTTTTATTGAATATTTTTTCCTTAATCAAGTTTCAAAGTCAAACCAATTACAATTAGACGTAGGTGGACCGTATAACACAACATTTTTTGTATGTATCAATTTTTTTTTTTGTTGGATTAAGGACTTCAATATTTGGTGCACTCATATTTTTCAAAATTTTGTTTTGATAATCTTCTATTTTTCCACATGTGCAGAACAAAGAGCTTATTTTCAGTGAAAAACCTACATTCACAAGAAATAAAAAATAAATATAATAATTAAATTAAATTTATTTAAAATTATACTTTTTGGGAAGCTTATAATAAGGACTACATACTTACAAAAAATAAATTTTAAATGAATTCACTTGATCTTCCAAAAGGTAAATCAAAAATGGTTTTTTATCAACATTTTGATAGGTATAAAGAAGACTTTGTTATAGGTATGGTTTAAAACTAGAGGGGTTCTATCCAAGGGGGTTTGATCTAAGGTATTTTGATCAAACCCTCTTCAATTGGAATGCTTTAAATGGAACTTTTTAAGGTTTAAATCATTATATTTTCTAAAAATATGTGATTTCAACAAAAATTAGAATCTCCCAAAAATTGCAAACAATCTTTGTGGGATCACCCTAGGGCTAGTACGGGAGCCTAATCTGCCCTGTGTGCCATAGGTTACTGGCACCTTTTCATTGCCAAATCATTGGATCATCTGACTCAACATCAGCCATTTGCACTATTGGTGAGAGCACAACTATATACTCCCATGCCCAAATGTGAAGTAGGGTCACCCCTGCACTAATGGCTTTGTTGTCACAATAGAAAAAGTCATACATGTCATGATATAATGAGGTCAACATTATTGTCCCCCAAGCAAATAAAGTCCTCCTATGGAGCATCATGTGCCACACTAGGCCCCATCCTAGGTTGAACCCTCTACTATGTCAGTCTGGAGCAACCAAATCTGAAATGATGGCTGCAATAATCAATCAAAACGTGGGCACGTGACCTCTACACATCTTGAGGTCAATCTACATGATGTAACTAGGGCAATGTTCTCCAACTCCATCACCTTGTGACAAACATCATATCCGGTATCAACATCATATATCACCTGCTCACCATGTATTAGCAAACGCAGAATGTGCCATACCTCCTCTAAGGTAACTATCACCTCACTTGTCAGAAGGTGAAACAATGAAGTCTCACTGTGCCATCTCTCGCATAGAGTAGTCATCATAGCTAAATGAGTCTGGACAATGGGAACATATGCAACATACCAAAGGTCGATCTCTCCCAGGTGCTCCTAACGTAACTCTAAAAAAATTCCCTTTCTCTCCAAAACTATGGGCCTATGCTCGCATGACATCAGTGGTGGAATGACCTACACCCATGAAGTGTACAATGTCAAAAATCAAAGAAATTTGACTCAATTTGGAATTTTCAGCTCAAAAATCATAATATTGTTGCTATTTACAATAGCGTCGCTATATTCAAATTCCTAATTGCTACGTTCGAAGGAATTTCAAATTTCAAATCACAAAATGCATTGCTAAACATAGGGGTGTATCAATTTAAGCTTTGGAAACCTTAACCCTAATTTCCAAATCTAGAAGTGTGTCACTATATACACATGTGTCACAATTTAAAATTCAAAACCCTAATTTTAAATCATGAACTATGTCGCTATATACAATTTTTTTGCTATAATTCATTTTAGCATCGTTGATTCTCAAATGGGCGTCACTATATAGCGATGCTACCAAAGTTTAAAATTCAAAGAATAATAAATGCACATCAAAAATTCAAATTTCAAATCAAGTTTTGAGTTACATACTGATGGTCCTGAGCTTAGAATTCATTGATACTCTCAAACTCGATCGGAAATGTGTCATGGGGGCTATCATCGTGCCATTTTGTCAGAGGGTCGAAGCTCAAAACAACAAGAATGTCTATGGTGTGAATGCACAAATGAATTGAAAGTGACCCTTCTTGGCTTATTTATGTTATAAAATTAGGGTTTTTTCCTTAATTTCACATTCAAGCTAGGGTTTATCATCATTTTTACCAATTTTTCCAAACTAGACCTTATTTTGAATTATCTTTTGCGTTTTTGGCATAATTTTTGCATCCCAGAGTCTTTTTGGACCCCCTAGGGCAGCTTTTCACCCTTGTCAAGAAATCAACCCAAAATTCAAAATTTCCACCTGATTTCTCAAGGGGCAAGGGAATCAGCTTCATCCTTCTGCTAGGGCATCAAAAAAATCATATTTTTTTTATTTTTTGATTTAAGCAGTAGTTCTTATCCAAGGAGCATCAGTATTTGAACTAAAGCAGTAGGTAACTTGCTTCAAAGAGGGGAAAAATGTAGACATTGAAAAATTTCCTAGATGATAACATACACTCAAATCAGGTTTGCTAACATCATTTCCTCTCGAAATCCATCCTCTTTTCACTTAATTCATTGAACACTTGTTGGATTGTATGTTTGGGGTATCAATTAAACACGTGTAGGTAGTGCTTAGATAACCAACAAACAAATGACTAACATTCAAGTACACTTGTTGGATTATATGTTTGGGGTATCACATGGGCTTTCAATTGTGATGTAATCTTGTTTGCTATCCCCTTATTATTTAGTTATTCATTGCACAATAATGCAACCTACAATTTACTTTTTATATTTGATTGTTACTGCAAAATATGGAAAGGGTTTGACTAGTTCTCTTTTGGAGGGTTATATATCATGCACTTTTATTTGCATGTTCTTCATTGCACAATCATTCATTGTGCACATCTAAATTTCACAATTGATTAGTGCAGATACATATGTATGTACATAAATTATTGCATGTACATACATAGTGGATGTCCATATGTATGTACATGCACTAATCTATGTACATGCATACCCACATTCATATATATGTATGTGCACAATAACTTTGAACACTCATATTAGTTTAATTTCGAAGGTTTTATGCCATGCACTTGTATTATTTTGTTCTTTAGTGCACAATCATTCATTGTGCAGATTTGTATTTCACAAATATTTAGTGCACATATATATATCTATATGTACATATGTATTAGCATATGTATTTACATATGTATGTGGACACATATGTACATATTGCATATACATGTATGTGCATACTTTTGTACATACATGGATATACATATGTATACTTATGTACATATATGTACTATGCATAAACATAAAAGTACATATATACATATATATATATATGTATATATATATATGCATATACATATTAAAAGCATAGGTGGCACTGTCACGTGGCATGAAATTGAATAAAGACAAATTTTGGCTAACCATGAGAGGAAAACAAAGAAAATAAATTAAACCCATTAAAGTCAGAGTGATGCTAGAACAAAAGCATATTTTCCTTGAAAAAGTAAGTGTGTTTAAGAAAACAAAATTTGTAAGTGTTCATAAACACCCTACACACCATACACTTCATCGAGCACATTGTGGATGCACCAAGAAAGTCATAATGATTCCTTCAAACTATGGAAAACCACAAAATCTGATCAAAATCATCAAGAAAAAAAACATAAACTTCAATTTAGGGAAGACAACACACCCATTACAAATCAAATAAATAGTACAAAAAAACAAGTATTGATAGGAGACAATGGCGAAACCTTAGTGAGGTTAGAAACCTCACCTATATAGTAGGGATTTTCCTGATGATGTGTCTTATTGCACTCACCTATATCTTGCTTGCTACAAGAACAAATGAAAGGAGGTATCAATCAAACACGTGTAGGTAGTGCTTAGCTTAATACACAAAGAATATTACAAAAGTGTATACCTTTCAATTGCAACTCACCATTAGTGAAGCTTAGAAGGAACAATGGGCCGAGCTGAACATGTATTTCTTTGCACACCAATCAAGAAGAGTGAACAAGACACAAAATGACAAAGTGTCAGCCAAATATACCATAATCTCTATGATATATAGATATACATATATACATACATACATACATACATATATATATATATATACATATATATACATACATCATACACACATATATATACATATATATACATACATACATACATACATACATACATATATATACATACATACATATATATATATATAGATAGACAATGTGAAAGGTATGTGCATTAAAGATGACTGTACATAAGAATAGCAATCACTACTTGATGAACACACGATTATACAAGAGTTTAAAGAAGAAAATGAAGAGCAATTGCTAGGCATTAAGAATTGAACATTTACACGATCGCATACAATAGATTGCAATTCCCTACCATAAAAAAATATAAATGGAAAACCCAATGTAAACAGTATGAGGTAGAAACATGTGGACCTCCAAACGTAGGGTGTATAGGACCCCCTTAATATGCAATTATAAAATAATTTTCACCCACAAAGTCAACAAGGGTATTCGAATCACTGTACCACCAAAATTGTATTATAATATGTTTATATGTGTCCCAAACACATTGTTATTCATAGTTTTACATGTCATAGAATATTCAAAGCACATCTCATACCACAAACATACAAGCCATATTGATTGTTAGTGGCCTGTAGCATTAAAACATGCATACATAGATATACAAATATGCATACATATATATATGCATATATGTATATATATATATGTGCATACATATATATACATATACATATATGCATGCATATATATACACATATATGCATACATATATACACATATTGCTTGTTAATAGCTCGTAACATTAAAACATGCAGCCAAAATATAAAATTTGTATAACCCACACTCCCCTTAAATATCACCACTTGCATTACATCACCGTCAATATTTTCATAGATACAATGTCATGACAAGAACAACTAAGAGCCAAGACTGTCCCACCACAAAATCCAATCGAACCCATCCCTATCCCACTTTGCATAGCATACAACAGATTAGCATTCAAAGGAATACAAAATTAATAGCAATAGAATACCTATAACTTTATAGTGTAATGATCTGCTACTTATGCTTTTGCCTCCACTACCTCCATGTAGATATGAATATGGAAGTGAGATGTTGTAAATGGAAATCATAAAAGATTGAGAAATGCATTTTTGATGGAGAGTATAATGAATGGAAGACATGATGTATTTTTGATGGAGAGTGTAATGTTGTTGTCACTTATGCTCTTGCCTCCACCCCACATTAAAAGTAGGTGGGGAATGTCCCTTGGTTATGCATTGTTCCTTTCATTCGCTCTACTCTCCATCTAAAAGAAAAAATTCACTTTTTTGTTTGGGGAGTTAAATCAGATATTCCCATGATTTTGGGAATGTTTACAATTCCAACCCATTATAAAAACCAAGTTACTTAACCTAACAAATCCAATCGAACCCACCCCCTATCCCACTTTGCATAGCATACAATAGATTGGCATTGAAAGGAATAAAGAATTAATAGCAGTAGAATACTTGTAACATTTTAGTGTAATGTTGCTACTACTTATGCTCTTGCCTCCACTACCTCCATGTAGATATGAATATGGAAGTGAGACGTGGTAAATGGAAATTGAAAAAGATTGAGAAATGCATTTTTGAATTTGTAAATATCTTTATATGTTCAAAGTTGGTTTGTTATGGGGTCTTTAATTTGTGTCCTCTTTTTTCAATTTTCAAAACTTGTTTTGATGCCTTCAATTGCGGAGATTGTATGTATTCATGGTGTGCAATTCTTGTTTACTTCTCAGGAAATTATGGTGGCCTTAACACATTTTTTTTTGGTGGTTGCATGTGGAAAAAGAGAAGGCAACTATAAAACTTTGTGTTGTAATCTGACTAGTGGGACACATGTGAATGATTGATTTTCCATGAGTGTTGTGTTCCTTGGAAAGTGGGACATATGGGACATATATATATATATATCCACAATATATGTAATTTGCCTCTATCTTTAATATTTTTTTGTTATACCCAAGTATGATAATGGGTTAACTTGTTTTCATTTCCATGTTTGGTAGTAACAATGAAATAAAAAAAGCTTTTCTTAGACAAAACTATTGTACATGGAAGAATAGAATAATATAATTGCATAGCAAAACATCTTAGAAATGAATGAAAACTAGTGATACCATATTCATATTTCATAGTAACAATCACACACATGCAAACACAGAGATATATATATATGTATATGTAATTTTTTATATATATATAATTACATATACATACATATATATATATATATATATATATATATATATATATATATATATATATATATATATATATATATATATATATATTTACATACATATATATATATATATATATATATAGAATTACAACCTTAAGAACAAAATATCTTCAAAATGAAAACAAGTTAACCCATTTTCATATTTGGGAATAACAAAAAAATATCAAAGGAAAATTACAAAGTTAAAGTTTGTGCATTATCGAACATATGAATACAAGTGCATGGCAAAAAACCTTGTAATTGTGAGCCAGTCAAACACTTTCCATGTTTGGTAGTAATAATGAAATAAAAAAAAAGCATGGTAGAATATCTTTGAAATGACAACCAGTGCTATCATTTTCATATTTCAGAATGACATGAGATTATTATAAGCAAATTGCAGAATTAAAGTCTGTGCAATGAGGAACACATGAATGCAAGTGCATGGCAGAAAACCTTGAAATGATAAACATTATAACCCTATGAATAATAATACTAGTGTAACCATTTTTGTATTTTGTAATAAAAAAGAAATTATAGAGTTAAAGTTTGTGAAATGATGAATACACGAATACAAGTGCATGGAAGAAAACCAGTCAAACCCTTTCCATATTCCGTCAAACAAGTCTAATAGTAATGAAAAACCATTTAAACTAGTCAAACCCATTTCATATTTTGTATAAGGAAGCAAATATGAAAAGAAAAATGAAAAATAAATGTCATGCAATGAAGAACAAAAAATTAGGAGTGCATGGATGCGTATAAAGGAAAAGAAAATTAGTGAAACCCTCCCCACATTTCATTTTATGAATCTTTTTGAAAGACAAATATTCACAAAAAAATTATTTGAAAAAAATAAGTGCATGGTAGAATATCGTTGTATTCATAGATATTGGTATAGGTTGAGTGAGGTTTCTAACCTCACTTGAAAGAGAAAGGGAGCTCTCGAGAGTGCAAAGCTGAACAAAGAAGTGTGAAGAGCCAAACAATGAAGTGTGGAGAGCTGAACCAATATCAATGTGAAACCAAATGAACAATCGAGAATGTTTGCAAACAAAAGGAATGAGAGTGAGCGAGATATGCAACATTTTGGAGCTTTGAATGAACCTTGATCTCTGATTTATGTGCCCACAGTTCAAGTAAATGCAATTGAAGCGTAAGGTAAGTTGGTCAATGGATGTAATGAAGGAGGCGACGAGCGTTTAATGCTCTAAACTGTTTGTTTAGGGTGGCGAGGTTGTCGGAGCCACATGTCAGTCCGATCCAATGTACGTAGATAACATCACTAATTAAGGAGGGGGATGGGCTCCACTTTCAGGTAGAGAGAAAAATGGGCCCATTTTTGATAGGCTAGTATAAATGATGCATGATAGGTGGCAAAGTGGTCAATTTTTTTTAAAATAGTTTGCTCGATGCACAAGTGGCAAGGTGACATGGTGGGAAATTCTTTTTTTTTTGTCCATGTGGACTGCCACCTAGAGGTCTCCAAAGTTGACCTACCCTACTTTGGGCCCGTCTCCCCTAATAGTATCATATATATTTTCCCTTTCCATAGATGATGCATTTATGATCTTCATAAACATAGAAACAGGTGCCTTATGGCCCTCTAAAGTTAAATATGTTGCATAAGGGTGATCCCACAATAGTGGGTTACACGTTTTGGCCAAACTTGACATTGAACTAAACTTTTTTAACTAAATCTTCACTTTCAAACACTTATAGCTGCTAAACCATGAGGAATTTGAAGATGATGCAAACTAGTGATTTGTGACATTTTGTCTGTAGATTCATTTTTTTAAAATTTTGGAATCATATTGCATTTCTTTTTCCATCTCTTTCGATAACTATTTTTTAACAATAAACAACATTTTTAAATATTGATGTTTACTGTATAACACAACTTTTTTTCTATAAAGGATAAAATTCTAATTTTTTAAATATAGATTTTTAACTACGATATACAACTCCTTCATTTGGTTTCATAGTTTTTTATTGAATATTGTTTTCTTAATTAAGTTTTGAAGTCAAACCAATTACAATTTAGACTTAGGTTTACTGTATAACACAACTTTTTTTGTATGTATTGAAATTCTTCTTTTTGTTGGATCTAAAAACATCAATACCAAGAGCATAGATATTTTTCAAATATGTTTTGGTAATCTACTATTTTTCCACGTGTAGAATAGAGAGCTTGATTTTCCATGAAAAATCTACATTAACAAGAAATAAAAAATAAATATAATAATCAAATTAAATATTTTTAAAATTATACTTTTTGGGAAGCTTATAATAAGGACTGCATACTTACAAAACATCAATTTTAAATGAATTCATTTTATCCGCCAAAAGGTAAATCAAAAGTGGTTTTTTATCAACATTTTGATAAGTGTGGAGGAGACTCCATTATAGGTATGGTTTAAAACTAGTCGAGTTCTATCCAAGGGGGTTTGATCAAACCCTCTTCGATTAAAATCATTTAAATTGAACCTTTCAAGGTTTAAATTATTATATTTTAAAAAAATTATGTGATTTCGGTAAAAATCAGGATGTCCCAAAAAGTGTAACCCATTATTGTAGCAACACCCATAAACAACCATGTATTTATCTAAACTTTGGCTAGTACTTTCATTAACCATTAGTGAGAAAAAAAGGAATTTTCAACATTTATTCTATCTAAATTTATTCAAGATATTTTGATATGAAAAAATTAAAATCATTTGCACCCTTACAATTTGTGTATACATCTAGTAGCCTTGATACTTTGTCATATTAGTCCAATTTTTATTTCCACGTGAAATCTACAAAATTTCTCATACATAACTAAAGATAGATCGGGTCTTGCCAATCAAAATGATTTTTTCATTGTAGTGATTACTCTTTCCTTATTAAAATATTTTTCTGAAAGGAAGGATGTGCATGTTTGTTTTATTCTACAAAATTTTGTACCAATAAGTGAAAGAGAAAAAAATATAATATAATTTTTGTGCATTATTTAGTTATCTAAGAGCTAATACACCCATGCACACAAGTTGCAAAAGGTTCCATATTCATTTGTGTCAACAACAAGAAATAAGGGATAATTTTTGAGAAAGTTGGTGGATAGATTTTACCATCCTCCATGCAAAAATAATGAGGTCCCATGTAGTATCTTTTGAGGAAAATTTATTATGATTTTATCCTTAATGAAATTTTAAATTATTTTGATATGTGTGACTACTAGAATAGAGGGAAAGGCTTTGAACTAGAGAGGGGATACATTGTTCCTAGGATGCAGCATGAAGACCCTTCGCTGGGTCTAACATTTAGCACATCATAACCCTTCCATTGTAAAGGAGAGTGTTGAGGTGGATATGTTACAATCTATTAACTCCCTCACACAAACCTTGTTACAACATAGCAAGTGTTTTGTATAGGGTGACAGGGGCAAGGCTCCTAGGTCTCAACACTCACCTCACATTTGTCATAATTATGGATCTATATGTTATTATGAGTCTAATTATGCTCAATATTTACAAGGTTGTGAGTAGGAAACATCCATACAAGATGATATGACATTTGTTAACATATGAGTTTCTAGATAGGATATTTGTCATTGATCAATAGATAATTTTCAATAAGGTTGTGCAATTTATTATATTTATTTTTGAAATCCAAGATTAACTATATTATTTTATTATGAATCAAAATTAATGTTTAAATAATTATATGTAATGAAATTTCAAGGTCAAAGTGTTCATCCTACGTCTATTAGCCCTTGAACTCCTAATTATGTGGCCATGTCAAGTCCACATGTATTTAATTTGTAAGGAAATAGTAAATATACTACATATATATTTTTTTATCTTATATGAATGGTACTCTTAAAATTCTCATTTGATGATGCATAGATAGATATTAGACCTTCAACTTTAGGACCACTTGGTGGTAGTGGCCATACGTGACAAGTTTCACTAAGGTAAGTTTTACTATTTTTAATCAATATGTTTATAAATAATGTTAGGTACATTTTGATCAATAGTATTTTTATATTTCCAATTAATGACATCAATTCAAACTCCTCCTAATAGTCATGGCACAATGGAGGTAGTAATTACTGTGGTATAGTTTTGGTTTCAATGCCTTTGATAGAGGTATGAACTAGATTAGTAAATTTTCTTTTCTATTTCTTGTTTTATCAAATATTCATTAGTTTAAATTTAAATGATATTCATCTTTAGTCTAATTTGTTTCTTTATTCTTGTCACAAGGGGTCACAATTCTAGTTCATGCACCTTCCTCTTAGATGGGTGAAGAAGAGTAGAAAATGATTGAGGTGGATTATAAACTTGTAGTAAGTGACTATTACTTATATGTCACGGTATATTTTATTTAATGTGTATATTTTTGTATTATATTAGGTGGACATCCAAAAAATGAAAAACAAAGGTCAAGTTAGTGGATTCAAAAGTAACAAACATTAGTTTTATCTCCCTCTTGTCAATAGACAAAGTGTCATCAACTCTTCCATCATAATCCAGAGTATTGACTATATTATGGCTTTGTTGTATGCCTATATGGATTTTTCACACATATTTTTTTAACTAACATCTAACATTGTATATCTATATTTCTTTGTTGTATACCTATATGACTTCCTTGTACATATATTTTTGTTTTACTACCATTTAACATTCTATGTCTATATGGATTTTTGTGAATACATATTTTTCTATCGATGTATAAAATTGCATGTATATAGGGCTTTGTGTTGAATACATATTTGTTTTACCAATGTATAACATTGTATGCATAAATGACTTTGTTTACTAATTCACTATGTTCACAAAATTATGCTTATACTATATACCTATATGAAAATTTAAGAAACAATAATGGATAAGGAAAGAAGTTCCTAATGTTACACCTATTATTCATTTATTTACACCTAGCACAAAGAAATGTCAAGAACAAACAAAAGAAATTGAAAAGGAAAGTAAAGAAGAGAAAAAAATAGATAAATATATGATTTTCTTTTATAAATTTTATTACAACGATGATAACCTACTTGATGAAGATAAGAACCATGATCATGTTGATGTCAAGGTGGAATATCCCAAGTTCATACAATGACACACATGAACACTACTATAACATATATACACTGGCATACCATTATATCAAGGACATTATGTCTTTCCCTTCTAAACACGCCATATTTACATCACTCTTAGTTTCATCATTGTCATTAGGGGCCCATCATGCTTTCTCCCATATTAAATCATTCCTACACATATTCATGATTACCACTAGGTATTGTTGGAACATGTTGGTCGTTGTGCCAAAAGATTGACCTGTTAACGCTCGATACAAACACCAAAGGTAAGTGGATCCATGAGAAGCGATTAGTCCATGTCATGAATCTAAAGAGAGACATTGGCGATTAGTCCAACAATCCCCCCTCAGTATCATTCAAGGGGATTCAAACCCAACCTGTCTCTAATACTATTTGTTGGAACACGTTTGTCGTTGTTCCAAAAGATCGACCCCGTTAACACCCACTACAAATGCTAGAGATAAGCAGATCCATGGGAGGTGGTTAATCCATGTCCATTAGTTTACATCATTTTGAAATTCAAAACATAAATATCATTTTTACACGGTTGAAGTTGAGAATTTTTGTTTGTGTTGGTCGATTCCTTTAGAAAGTGTGACACAAGTTTGTACTTTTACCCATATGCATGATGATGAGTCCTAGAGCTACTCGACCATATTAGGTACTCATGTAAAAATTTCTCATGAAGTGGAGAAAAGGAAAAAAATCTATGGAAAATAAAATCCCCTCTTCAAAAGAGAAATGATATAATGAAGAGAGATTATTTAGTCCCCGATAAGATGATGAATACTTCTCTAAAAGTTGCTCAAAATGTTTGATGAGGAACAAATAAAGGTTTACGAAATATACACAACTAGAAAACTTTATTATTGATTCAATAATGGAAATCTTACATGTAAGGATCCCAAATCATCAAGCTCACGTGATACATGCAAGCTACAAAATTTTCAGAAATCATAGACAATACACATTAGGGTAAATTTACATTAAAAATGGGCCTCCTAAGGATGACATCATTAGCTTTTTAAGTTATCAAAAATCAACTAAAAAATGACATCAACCTGTACGGTGACATCATCCAAAATAAAAATAAAATTATTTATTTTATAAAATAAAACTTTCTAAAATCTTATGAATTAACTCATGATGGTTAATTTAACTCTACATATCCTATTATATCTCATTCATCTTTCTAAATATAAAATATTCTTTTTGTTTTTTAGATTTATATTCTTAAGTT